>JAECXF010000310.1:0-105000 GCA_018151655.1 Drosophila bocqueti
CATTCGCTTACCACCATTATAGAAAAATCGCTCCACGAAAAGGAGTTCACACTCGTCGCCTTCTTGGATATAGAGGGCGCTTTCAACAACATCCTTCCAGGCTCAATCACATCAGCACTGACTAAGCTGGGGATTGATCAACACTCGGTGGGTCTTATTGACCGGATCTTGCGCAGCAGAACGGTGGAGGCAACACTGGGGGGTCAACCATCTCCAGACAAGTCAACAGAGGCACACCTCAGGGCGGAGTCCTCTCCCCTCTCCTATGGAATGTGGCGGTCAATGAACTGCTCCAGGGCATAGCAGAGGGCGGCTGTCGTGTCGTGGCCTACGCAGATGATGTCGCCTTGGCGTTCACGGGAAAATTCCCGCAGACACTCTGTGACAGGATGAGCGAAAGCCTTCGGTTTCTGACGGACTGGACCGCAAAGTCTGGTCTGGGGGTAAACCCAGCGAAGACGGAACTAGTCCTTTTTACCAGGAAATACAAAATCCCCAAAATGATACCCCTAAACTCTGCGGGGTACCTCTCACCCTTAAAAATCAGGCCAAGTATCTAGGTCTTATCCTGGACAGGAAGCTCGATTGGTCCCTTAACACGAACGAGAGGGCCAAAAAGGCCACAATCGCGCTCTACACCTGCCGCAAGGCTATCGGGCTAAAATGGGGAATGACCCCAAAAATAGTCCGTTGGCTGTACACGGCTATCATTCGCCCGATACTCCTCTACGGAGTGGCAATCTGGTGGCCAGCTATAAAGCGGTCTACCTGCCTGGGCAAGTTAAGAAAAATTCAGCGCATGGCTGAGATCTGTATGACAGGCAGCCTGAACAAAATTCCGGGAGACCCCTTGGACGTTCTCCTGGACATCCTCCCAATTGAACTAATGGGAGAGATGACCGCGTCACTCTCGGCATTAAGGCTGAAGGGCGCGTTTCTGTGGAGAAGACTGAGTTTCGGACACTCGAACCTCGGCTCTGCTCCACACCTTACTGAGGGAAACACTGATTACTGTGTCCCCACTGAACACCCCATCACACCCTTCCAGGTTCACATCCCCGATAGAACGGAATGGAACCTAGGACCCCCTGGACCCCTAGGGTCCCTTCACATCTACACGGATGGCTTAAAACTGGACGGCCGGGTGGGAGGAGGTATATACTCTGAACACCTGGGATTAAACGTCTCGTTCAGGCTACCAGAAAACTGCAGCGTCTTTCAGGCGGAAGTTTACGCCATCAGCTTGATCAGCTCCCTCCAACTAGGGGCAGAGCTCCCTTATGCATTTTCTCTGACAGTCAGGCCGCCCTGAAGTCACTCGAATCTATTTCTTCCAACTCGAAGACCATCAACGACTGCCGCAGATCTCTTCACGAGATGGCGGAGCAGTACGACCTCCACCTCATCTGGGTCCCAGGACATAGGGACATCGAGGGCAACTGCGCTGCCGATGAGCTGGCCCGGCAGGGTACAACCTCCCCTCTTCAGCCGGAGAGGGAGTCAGTTGACATGCCCGTGGCCACTCGCAGACTACTCTGTAGGGAGTACTTCCACCTCCTCGCGGACAGGAAATGGGAAAACCTCATCACCTGCCGCCACTCTAGAATGATCTGGCCACGCCGTTCAGCGTAGCGCTCAAAGGAGCTATTATCACTAAGCAGGGAAAGCTGCGCCCTGGCCGTTAGGGCTCTTACTGGTCACTGGCTGCTTGGAACACATGCGTCCAGGCTGTCGGTGCACCATAATGACTTCTGTAGAAGCTGTAGGGATGAGGAGGAAGAGGAGACCGTCCTCCACCTCCTCTGCCACTGTCCGGCCCTAAGCAGACGAAGACTGCAGTACCTGGGCTTCCCCACCCTTGTGGATCTCGCAGAGCTATGCGAGACATCACCGAGGCAGATAATCCGATTCATCCAAGGATCGGGTTGGTCCTCTCTTACGTAGCACTGGTCATCGGCCCATGAGTACTTGCATCGGACGGGGACCTAAGCCTATGCGGCATCACAAAGAGCCTCCTCAGGCTCAAGTGGATGGTCCGACTCTCTGAGCCGGCCATCACCGCCCTAACCTAACCTAACCTATTGCGTAGAAGCGAAAGATTGCCGTTCCACCAGGGTGGCCTGGTCCTCTTCCTGGTTCTAGATGTAGGGCATGCTGCGCGTTGCGCATCTAGTAATTCCCTGGAGAGGGTCTCTAGGGACTTTTCTGTCTTCAGCGGATTTTACTAGGCCCGGGTCAGTCGCGAGTCGTGTTGAGATTGTCTTCCTAAACTTTCCCCAGTTAGTGTTCCGTGGGTTCCTAAAGACGGTTGGATTGGGAGAGTGGTCGAATTCGTATAGGAATTGTATGTACTTATGGTCCGAGAAGGATGGTCTCTCAAGGACTCTCCACTCTGAAACCATTGTACTTTGTCCCCTTACGTTTGCTATGCATAACACAGTGTGTAATTTTCGAAGACATGGAAAAATAACCAATGTTCACGATGTTCCCGTGATAGTACACAAAAAAATAAAATATACGTGTCTTCCCGTTTTTCTCCAACACGTCAAACTTTTTTTTTTAACGTATCCATGGTTTTTGGCAAAAATACGAATTTTTCGGAAAAATTCTCATTTTATCAAGCTCATATTTCGCAAACCGTTGGGAATAACCAATGTTCACGATGTTCCCGTGATAGTACACAAAAAAATAAAATATACGTGTCTTCCCGTTTTTCTCCAACACGTCAAACTTTTTTTTTTAACGTATCCATGGTTTTTGGCAAAAATACGAATTTTTCGGAAAAATTCTCATTTTATCAAGCTCATATTTCGCAAACCGTTGGGAATAACCAATGTTCACGATGTTCCCGTGATAGTACACAAAAAAATAAAATATACGTGTCTTCCCGTTTTTCTCCAACACGTCAAACTTTTTTTTTTAACGTACCCAAAGTTTTTGGCAAAAATACGAATTTTTCGGAAAAATTCTCAAGCTCATATTTTGCAAACCGTTGGGAATTTTGAATTTCTCTCTGAAGCAAAGTTGTAGCTCTTGCCACGGCCAACAAAATATATATACACAAAATCGAAAAAAAAATTATCTTCAAGGTCAAAATCACAAAAATGCAAAAAAAAAGTCACTTTCTTCCCCTGTTTAGGTCAATAGGTAGCAAACGGTTCAAAACTGAAGCAAACAAACGTGCATAGAAGCTCTGATGGCTCAGGACTTGAAACTCGCGCGATCTTTACTTGTGGCTCCAAATCGTCGTCCAAATCGTGCGAATTACACTCTGATCCACAACTAACAGTGCCCATAGGCACGTTGCTTTCAGACTGCCCTACATCATCAGCTTCTCCTCCTTCAGTTGCTTCATTTATGTCACATAGGGTGATCTTGTGACTCCACCAACATACCTGAATGAATTGAAAAACAAATTAAAAAAGGAGTACAAAGTAATGCATAAATAAAATGTATATTACTTCTGCAAGCAATGCGTCCAGTTTTTTCCCTCTGTAGCGTTTTTCCATTGGCATTGTCGTTTGGTGAAACCGTTCCCCTTGTTCATCGGATTCAGTTGGGATTTGTTTGATGAACTCATCAAAATGAAAATGAAGGAAATGTAGCTTCAATGTCATTGATGCGCCGATTTTCTCAAAATAGTACAGCATTTCCTTCACCCATTCTCTTGCTTCCGGTTCCGCGTCTCGATCCTCTCCCAAAACTTTCCTTTTCCTTGCGTTCTCTTTTTATTCTTGTTTTAATGATTTGATGACCGCAAACGTAGCAGAATAAATCAAGACGAACACACTGCATAATAGCACTATTAGAACTGATAATGCACAAGAACTAAGACGCGTCGCGGGCGGCGATAAGCGAGAGCTTAGACGATGGCTATGGTTTAAGATCGATCTTGATTGTCCAAAGCTTTCCAGATGTGCCTAGAATCTTCTAGAAGGAGTTCCAGAGCTTCTATGCACGTTTGTTTGCTTCAGTTTTGAACCGTTTGCTACCTATTGACCTAAACAGGGGAAGAAAGTGACTTTTTTTGCATTTTTGTGATTTTGACCTTGAAGATAATTTTTTTTCGATTTTGTGTATATATATTTTGTTGGCCGTGGCAAGAGCTACAACTTTGCTTCAGAGAGAAATTCAAAATTCCCAACGGTTTGCAAAATATGAGCTTGAGAATTTTTCCGAAAAATTCGTATTTTTGCCAAAAACTTTGGATACGTTAAAAAAAAAAGTTTGACGTGTTGGAGAAAAACGGGAAGACACGTATATTTTATTTTTTTGTGTACTATCACGGGAACATCGTGAACATTGGTTATTCCCAACGGTTTGCGAAATATGAGCTTGCCAAAAACTTTGGATACGTTAAAAAAAAAAAGTTTGACGTGTTGGAGAAAAACTGGAAGACACGTATATTTTATTTTTTTGTGTACTATCACGGGAACATCGTGAACATTGGTTATTTTTTTAGTGTTGCACTGTGTAAGTATGTGGATAATAAAAAGTCTAAGAGTGACTCCCCTCTGTCGTTGATGTCGGGGCTCGCCCATACGCAGTGATGTGCGTTGGCGTCTGATCACGTTGTTAAATGCTCCGGATATATCCACAAACACTCCTAGAGCATATTCTTTGTTATGCAGGGCTCTCTAAATGGTGGCTACTAGTGAGTGTAGTGCCGTCTCCACTGATTTCCCTTTCGTGTAAGCGTGCTGGTTGGATGAGAGCAGTCGTCCCACATCGTTTCTGATGTATATGTCCAGCAGCTTTTCTAGCGTCTTAAGTAAGAATGAGGTGAGGCTAATAGGCCTGTATTCTCTGGGGCTCACATGGCTGCACTTGCTTGCTTTTGGCAGGAAGACAATCCTAGAGGTCCTCCATTGGATATAGGGATATAGCCCGTGCTTAGGCAAGCTGTGAATATATCGTGTAGCCATGGGGTGATTACTTCCTTGGTCACCTGTAACATGGCTGGGAATATTCCATCTAGTCCTGGTGCTTTTATTCCCGCGATGGAATCTATAGCCCATTGAATTCTTCTAGAGGATATTAGACTTGTTGGGAGACTCTCTTCTCCAAGTGCGAGGTCCTGGTGCTTGTTGGCATCGGATATCTCAGTGCATCCTGGGAAGTGAGCATGCATTAGTGCTGTTAGGGCCTCCTCGTTGCCCTCAGTCCCCTGTCCGTCGTTGCGATTGAGCTGGCTCTGTATGGTGGGTTGCTTTGATAGCAACTTCCGGAGTCTAGCCGTTTCTGGGACCTTCTCGATATTGGAGCTTCTTTGTGCCCTGTGTATTTCCATCTTGTAATCCCTGAGTAGGGTCTTGTATTCCTCATTGATTATATAATTTTTCGCCTCTTTGGCGGCTCCAGAGGCAACCCCAATCCGGGAAGCACGGCCCAGCAGCAGCAGAGGAAGGCAAGATCCTGATTGGAGTGGTGGACGAGGGCTCCAGTGACGGACAGGTCCCGAGGGACCAATGGCGTTGGATCGTTGGCGAGCTGCACAACAGGTTCGTGGAGGAGCTGTTTGAATCGGGAGGTGCACTGCCTCGTTGCGAAGATGCCGGATGGCACCAGGGTGGCGTGAAGGTGATCGCGTGCGAGGACACGGCCTCCGTCACCTTCTATAAGCGGTCGATCGCAGGACTGGGTGAGGTGCCAAGCTCGTATTCGTCGACTGGGACAAGATCCCCTGTCCCTATGGCTGTCCCATAAGCCGGCGGAGCCCGAGAAAATACTCAAGCTCTTGCAGCTCAGTAACCCCGACATCCCCTCCTCTGATTGGCGAGTTGCCAAGGTCGAGGAGGCCGTTGGTCCGAGGCGCCAGGTTGTCCTGACTCTAAATGAGGGGACAGTCGAGGTGCTGAGGAATAACGGGGGGCTTCTCCGGTACGGCTTTGACAGCGTGGCCGTGCGCGTGTATAAGGCCGACGCCAAGGCGGGCCAAAAAGAAGAGGACCTCGACCTAGAGGAACCTCAGATCGAGGAGGCTCCAGGGTTGTCCGACAACGAGGACATTCTGGAGGACTACGCCTCCGAAGAGAGCGAACTGGCGAGGGGCCTTCGCGAGGTCGGAATGTCCAAGGAAGAGGATGAGCCACTCTCGGACGCCGATACTACTGTGGTGGAGGTGAAAGTGCAGAATGTCTTTGACGTTCCTGCAGATAAACCTCCACCACAGTAAAGCAGCCTCCGCTGTCCTCATCCAGGAGCCCTGGATCTGTGGTGACAGAATCCAAGGGTTGGGGGCAGCCGGCTATAGGCTGAACGCAGCCCCCACAACAGGTAAATCGCAAGCCAGCATACTCGCAAAGAAAGACTTAACTCTTTTTATGCTACCCAACTTCAGCAATGAAGATATACTAACAGCATGTCTAGAGGGACCAAATGGATCCCTCCGGATATGCTCCGCATACCTGGGGCACGATCAGGACCCCATCCCCCAAACCCTGAGGCAAGTCACCGAGGACAGCAAAAGGCTGGGCCTGGACTTCATCATCGGGTGCGACGCAAATGCCCATCACCATCAGTGGGGCAGCACTGACACCAACGATAGGGGTGAGTCTCTTTTTGATTTTATCCTCTCATCTAACCTACTAGTGGGTAACTCGGGAAACGAACCCACCTTTATTATCAAAAACCGAAGGGAGGTACTTGATATCACCCTTCTCTCTGAATACCTGAAGGACTCCCTTAAGTCTTGGAAAGTGCTGGAGAAGCACTCATTCTCTGACCATAGATATATCCAATTCACGCTAGGTTTCGATAGGTTCAACCCAGTCACTGTTCGGAACCCCCGGAGGACTGACTGGGGGAAATACAGATCCCAGCTGAGTAAGATCCTTAAGCCCCCTCCAGCCCCAACCCTCTCGGACTTTTGTCCAGAGGGGCTGGAGCGTCTCGTTGAAACTTTTACCGATGCTTGTAGCACGGCTCTAGATAGGTCCTGCCCCCGTAGCAAGAATGGGGGGAAGACTGGGAAGAAGCCACCACGGTGGTGTAAGGAATTAGGCTGCCTCAAGAAGACCACGAGGCAGTCCTTCAATACAGCCAAGAGCGCCAACACGGACGCATCTTGGTGTCTCTATAAATCGAACTTGTCCCTTTACAACAGGGAATTAAGACAGGCCAAAAAAAGGGCCTGGTCCGACTTTTGCTCAGAAATCCAGGACTACTCTGAGGCGTCTAAGCTGAGGAAGGTCCTCTCGTCGACGCCCTCCAACCCGGGCTTCGTCAAGTGTCCTGACGACAGCTGGACGACATCCAGTGAGGAAACCCACTTTCCCGCTAGCTCTTCCCAGAGCAGCCCACCTAACCCCCCGACACGGCTGGGTCCGTCCGAAATGGCATACCTCCTTACTGATGGGAACATTAAATGGGCAATTAACAGCTTCAGCCCATATAAATCCCCTGGGGTGGACGGCATCATACCTGCACAGCTCAGCTACGCAGCCGACCTATCCACTCCCTGGCTTCGACTGATCTTCTCGATTATCCTCGATACAGGGGTCATTCCGAATAGATGGCTCCGCTCAAAAGTTGTTTTCATCCCCAAGGCAGGCAGCCATCGCATTGCACGCCTAAGGATTACAGGCCGATAAGCCTCTCCTCGTTTCTACTCAAGACGCTGGAGAGAATCATCAGTCTGCATCTTAGGACTAATATTCCCCAATCATCCTTATCAGGATCTCAACACGCGTATAGGAGGGGCAGGTCGACAGAGACAGCACTCCATTCGCTTACCACCATTATAGAAAAATCGCTCCACGAAAAGGAGTTCACACTCGTCGCCTTCTTGGATATAGAGGGCGCTTTCAACAACATCCTTCCAGGCTCAATCACATCAGCACTGACTAAGCTGGGGATTGATCAACACTCGGTGGGTCTTATTGACCGGATCTTGCGCAGCAGAACGGTGGAGGCAACACTGGGGGGGTCAACCATCTCCAGACAAGTCAACAGAGGCACACCTCAGGGCGGAGTCCTCTCCCCTCTCCTATGGAATGTGGCGGTCAATGAACTGCTCCAGGGCATAGCAGAGGGCGGCTGTCGTGTCGTGGCCTACGCAGATGATGTCGCCTTGGCGTTCACGGGAAAATTCCCGCAGACACTCTGTGACAGGATGTGCGAAAGCCTTCGGTTTCTGACGGACTGGACCGCAAGGTCTGGTCTGGGGGTAAACCCAGCGAAGACGGAACTAGTCCTTTTTACCAGGAAATACAAAATCCCCAAAATGATACCCCCTAAACTCTGCGGGGTACCTCTCACCCTTAAAAATCAGGCCAAGTATCTAGGTCTTATCCTGGACAGGAAGCTCGATTGGTCCCTTAACACGAACGAGAGGGCCAAAAAGGCCACAATCGCGCTCTACACCTGCCGCAAGGCTATCGGGCTAAAATGGGGAATGACCCCAAAAATAGTCCGTTGGCTGTACACGGCTATCATTCGCCCGATACTCCTCTACGGAGTGGCAATCTGGTGGCCAGCTATAAAGCGGTCTACCTGCCTGGGCAAGTTAAGAAAAATTCAGCGCATGGCTGAGATCTGTATGACAGGCAGCCTGAACAAAATTCCGGGAGACCCCTTGGACGTTCTCCTGGACATCCTCCCAATTGAACTAATGGGAGAGATGACCGCGTCACTCTCGGCATTAAGGCTGAAGGGCGCGGGTCTGTGGAGAAGACTGAGTTTCGGACACTCGAACCTCGGCTCTGCTCCACACCTTACTGAGGGAAACACTGATTACTGTGTCCCCACTGAACACCCCATCACACCCTTCCAGGTTCACATCCCCGATAGAACGGAATGGAACCTAGGACCCCCTGGACCCCTAGGGTCCCTTCACATCTACACGGATGGCTTAAAACTGGACGGCCGGGTGGGAGGAGGTATATACTCTGAACACCTGGGATTAAACGTCTCGTTCAGGCTACCAGAAAACTGCAGCGTCTTTCAGGCGGAAGTTTACGCCATCAGCTTGATCAGCTCCCCCCAACTAGGGGCAGAGCTCCCTTATGCATTTTCTCTGACAGTCAGGCCGCCCTGAAGTCACTCGAATCTATTTCTTCCAACTCGAAGACCATCAACGACTGCCGCAGATCTCTTCACGAGATGGCGGAGCAGTACGACCTCCACCTCATCTGGGTCCCAGGACATAGGGACATCGAGGGCAACTGCGCTGCCGATGAGCTGGCCCGGCAGGGTACAACCTCCCCTCTTCAGCCGGAGAGGGAGTCAGTTGACATGCCCGTGGCCACTCGCAGACTACTCTGTAGGGAGTACTTCCACCTCCTCGCGGACAGGAAATGGGAAAACCTCATCACCTGCCGCCACTCTAGAATGATCTGGCCACGCCGTTCAGCGAAGCGCTCAAAGGAGCTATTATCACTAAGCAGGGAAAGCTGCGCCCTGGCCGTTAGGGCTCTTACTGGTCACTGGCTGCTTGGAACACATGCGTCCAGGCTGTCGGTGCACCATAATGACTTCTGTAGAAGCTGTAGGGATGAGGAGGAAGAGGAGACCGTCCTCCACCTCCTCTGCCACTGTCCGGCCCTAAGCAGACGAAGACTGCAGTACCTGGGCTTCCCCACCCTTGTGGATCTCGCAGAGCTATGCGAGACATCACCGAGGCAGATAATCCGATTCATCCAAGGATCGGGTTGGTCCTCTCTTACGTAGCACTGGTCATCGGCCCATGAGTACTTGCATCGGACGGGGACCTAAGCCTATGCGGCATCACAAAGAGCCTCCTCAGGCTCAAGTGGATGGTCCGACTCTCTGAGCCGGCCATCACCGCCCTAACCTAACCTAACCTATTGCGTAGAAGCGAAAGATTGCCGTTCCACCAGGGTGGCCTGGTCCTCTTCCTGGTTCTAGATGTAGGGCATGCTGCGCGTTGCGCATCTAGTAATTCCCTGGAGAGGGTCTCTAGGGACTTTTCTGTCTTCAGCGGATTTTACTAGGCCCGGGTCAGTCGCGAGTCGTGTTGAGATTGTCTTCCTAAACTTTCCCCAGTTAGTGTTCCGTGGGTTCCTAAAGACGGTTGGATTGGGAGAGTGGTCGAATTCGTATAGGAATTGTATGTACTTATGGTCCGAGAAGGATGGTCTCTCAAGGACTCTCCACTCTGAAACCATTGTACTTTGTCCCCTTACGTTTGCTATGCATAAGTATGTGGATAATAAAAAGTCTAAGAGTGACTCCCCTCTGTCGTTGATGTCGGGGCTCGCCCATACGCAGTGATGTGCGTTGGCGTCTGATCACGTTGTTAAATGCTCCGGATATATCCACAAACACTCCTAGAGCATATTCTTTGTTATGCAGGGCTCTCTAAATGGTGGCTACTAGTGAGTGTAGTGCCGTCTCCACTGATTTCCCTTTCGTGTAAGCGTGCTGGTTGGATGAGAGCAGTCGTCCCACATCGTTTCTGATGTATATGTCCAGCAGCTTTTCTAGCGTCTTAAGTAAGAATGAGGTGAGGCTAATAGGCCTGTATTCCTTGGGGCTCACATGGCTGCACTTGCTTGCTTTTGGCAGGAAGACAATCCTAGAGGTCCTCCATTGGATATAGGGATATAGCCCGTGCTTAGGCAAGCTGTGAATATATCGTGTAGCCATGGGGTGATTACTTCCTTGGTCACCTGTAACATGGCTGGGAATATTCCATCTAGTCCTGGTGCTTTTATTCCCGCGATGGAATCTATAGCCCATTGGATTCTTCTAGAGGATATTAGACTTGTTGGGAGACTCTCTTCTCCAAGTGCGAGGTCCTGGTGCTTGTTGGCATCGGATATCTCAGTGCATCCTGGGAAGTGAGCATGCATTAGTGCTGTTAGGGCCTCCTCGTTGCCCTCAGTCCCCTGTCCGTCGTTGCGATTGAGCTGGCTCTGTATGGTGGGTTGCTTTGATAGCAACTTCCGGAGTCTAGCCGTTTCTGGGACCTTCTCGATATTGGAGCTTCTTTGTGCCCTGTGTATTTCCATCTTGTAATCCCTGAGTAGGGTCTTGTATTCCTCATTGATTATATAATTTTTCGCCTCTTTGGCGGCTCCAGAGGCAACCCCAATCCGGGAAGCACGGCCCAGCAGCAGCAGAGGAAGGCAAGATCCTGATTGGAGTGGTGGACGAGGGCTCCAGTGACGGACAGGTCCCGAGGGACCAATGGCGTTGGATCGTTGGCGAGCTGCACAACAGGTTCGTGGAGGAGCTGTTTGAATCGGGAGGTGCACTGCCTCGTTGCGAAGATGCCGGATGGCACCAGGGTGGCGTGAAGGTGATCGCGTGCGAGGACACGGCCTCCGTCACCTTCTATAAGCGGTCGATCGCAGGACTGGGTGAGGTGCCAAGCTCGTATTCGTCGACTGGGACAAGATCCCCTGTCCCTATGGCTGTCCCATAAGCCGGCGGAGCCCGAGAAAATACTCAAGCTCTTGCAGCTCAGTAACCCCGACATCCCCTCCTCTGATTGGCGAGTTGCCAAGGTCGAGGAGGCCGTTGGTCCGAGGCGCCAGGTTGTCCTGACTCTAAATGAGGGGACAGTCGAGGTGCTGAGGAATAACGGGGGGCTTCTCCGGTACGGCTTTGACAGCGTGGCCGTGCGCGTGTATAAGGCCGACGCCAAGGCGGGCCAAAAAGAAGAGGACCTCGACCTAGAGGAACCTCAGATCGAGGAGGCTCCAGGGTTGTCCGACAACGAGGACATTCTGGAGGACTACGCCTCCGAAGAGAGCGAACTGGCGAGGGGCCTTCGCGAGGTCGGAATGTCCAAGGAAGAGGATGAGCCACTCTCGGACGCCGATACTACTGTGGTGGAGGTGAAAGTGCAGAATGTCTTTGACGTTCCTGCAGATAAACCTCCACCACAGTAAAGCAGCCTCCGCTGTCCTCATCCAGGAGCCCTGGATCTGTGGTGACAGAATCCAAGGGTTGGGGGCAGCCGGCTATAGGCTGAACGCAGCCCCCACAACAGGTAAATCGCAAGCCAGCATACTCGCAAAGAAAGACTTAACTCTTTTTATGCTACCCAACTTCAGCAATGAAGATATACTAACAGCATGTCTAGAGGGACCAAATGGATCCCTCCGGATATGCTCCGCATACCTGGGGCACGATCAGGACCCCATCCCCCAAACCCTGAGGCAAGTCACCGAGGACAGCAAAAGGCTGGGCCTGGACTTCATCATCGGGTGCGACGCAAATGCCCATCACCATCAGTGGGGCAGCACTGACACCAACGATAGGGGTGAGTCTCTTTTTGATTTTATCCTCTCATCTAACCTACTAGTGGGTAACTCGGGAAACGAACCCACCTTTATTATCAAAAACCGAAGGGAGGTACTTGATATCACCCTTCTCTCTGAATACCTGAAGGACTCCCTTAAGTCTTGGAAAGTGCTGGAGAAGCACTCATTCTCTGACCATAGATATATCCAATTCACGCTAGGTTTCGATAGGTTCAACCCAGTCACTGTTCGGAACCCCCGGAGGACTGACTGGGGGAAATACAGATCCCAGCTGAGTAAGATCCTTAAGCCCCCTCCAGCCCCAACCCTCTCGGACTTTTGTCCAGAGGGGCTGGAGCGTCTCGTTGAAACTTTTACCGATGCTTGTAGCACGGCTCTAGATAGGTCCTGCCCCCGTAGCAAGAATGGGGGGAAGACTGGGAAGAAGCCACCACGGTGGTGTAAGGAATTAGGCTGCCTCAAGAAGACCACGAGGCAGTCCTTCAATACAGCCAAGAGCGCCAACACGGACGCATCTTGGTGTCTCTATAAATCGAACTTGTCCCTTTACAACAGGGAATTAAGACAGGCCAAAAAAAGGGCCTGGTCCGACTTTTGCTCAGAAATCCAGGACTACTCTGAGGCGTCTAAGCTGAGGAAGGTCCTCTCGTCGACGCCCTCCAACCCGGGCTTCGTCAAGTGTCCTGACGACAGCTGGACGACATCCAGTGAGGAAACCCACTTTCCCGCTAGCTCTTCCCAGAGCAGCCCACCTAACCCCCGACACGGCTGGGTCCGTCCGAAATGGCATACCTCCTTACTGATGGGAACATTAAATGGGCAATTAACAGCTTCAGCCCATATAAATCCCCTGGGGTGGACGGCATCATACCTGCACAGCTCAGCTACGCAGCCGACCTATCCACTCCCTGGCTTCGACTGATCTTCTCGATTATCCTCGATACAGGGGTCATTCCGAATAGATGGCTCCGCTCAAAAGTTGTTTTCATCCCCAAGGCAGGCAGCCATCGCATTGCACGCCTAAGGATTACAGGCCGATAAGCCTCTCCTCGTTTCTACTCAAGACGCTGGAGAGAATCATCAGTCTGCATCTTAGGACTAATATTCCCCAATCAACCTTATCAGGATCTCAACACGCGTATAGGAGGGGCAGGTCGACAGAGACAGCACTCCATTCGCTTACCACCATTATAGAAAAATCGCTCCACGAAAAGGAGTTCACACTCGTCGCCTTCTTGGATATAGAGGGCGCTTTCAACAACATCCTTCCAGGCTCAATCACATCAGCACTGACTAAGCTGGGGATTGATCAACACTCGGTGGGTCTTATTGACCGGATCTTGTGCAGCAGAACGGTGGAGGCAACACTGGGGGGTCAACCATCTCCAGACAAGTCAACAGAGGCACACCTCAGGGCGGAGTCCTCTCCCCTCTCCTATGGAATGTGGCGGTCAATGAACTGCTCCAGGGCATAGCAGAGGGCGGCTGTCGTGTCGTGGCCTACGCAGATGATGTCGCCTTGGCGTTCACGGGAAAATTCCCGCAGACACTCTGTGACAGGATGAGCGAAAGCCTTCGGTTTCTGACGGACTGGACCGCAAAGTCTGGTCTGGGGGTAAACCCAGCGAAGACGGAACTAGTCCTTTTTACCAGGAAATACAAAATCCCCAAAATGATACCCCCTAAACTCTGCGGGGTACCTCTCACCCTTAAAAATCAGGCCAAGTATCTAGGTCTTATCCTGGACAGGAAGCTCGATTGGTCCCTTAACACGGACGAGAGGGCCAAAAAGGCCACAATCGCGCTCTACACCTGCGGCAAGGCTATCGGGCTAAAATGGGGAATGACCCCAAAAATAGTCCGTTGGCTGTACACGGCTATCATTCGCCCGATACTCCTCTACGGAGTGGCAATCTGGTGGCCAGCTATAAAGTGGTCTACCTGCCTGGGCAAGTTAAGAAAAATTCAGCGCATGGCTGAGATCTGTATGACAGGCAGCCTGCGCACAACTCCGGGAGACGCCTTGGACGTTCTCCTGGACATCCTCCCAATTGAACTAATGGGAGAGATGACCGCGTCACTCTCGGCATTAAGGCTGAAGGGCGCGGGTCTGTGGAGAAGACAGAGTTTCGGACACACGAACCTCGGCTCTGCTCCACACCTTACTGAGGGAAACACTGATTACTGTGTCCCCACTGAACACCCCATCACACCCTTCCAGGTTCACATCCCCGATAGAACGGAATGGAACCTAGGACCCCCTGGACCCCTAGGGTCCCTTCACATCTACACGGATGGCTCAAAACTGGACGGCCGGGTGGGAGGAGGTATATACTCTGAACACCTGGGATTAAACGTCTCGTTCAGGCTACCCGAAAACTGCAGCGTCTTTCAGGCGGAAGTTTACGCCATCAGCTTGATCAGCTCCCCCCAACTAGGGGCAGAGCTCCCTTATGCATTTTCTCTGACAGTCAGGCCGCCCTGAAGTCACTCGAATTTATTTCTTCCAACTCGAAGACCATCAACGACTGCCGCAGATCTCTTCACGAGATGGCGGAGCAGTACGACCTCCACCTCATCTGGGTCCCAGGACATAGGGACATCGAGGGCAACTGCGCTGCCGATGAGCTGGCCCGGCAGGGTACAACCTCCCCTCTTCAGCCGGAGAGGGAGTCAGTTGACATGCTCGTGGCCACTCGCAGACTACTCTGTAGGGAGTACTTCCACCTCCTCGCGGACAGGAAATGGGAAAACCTCATCACCTGCCGCCACTCTAGAATGATCTGGCCACGCCGTTCAGCGAAGCGCTCAAAGGAGCTATTATCACTAAGCAGGGAAAGCTGCGCCCTGGCCGTTAGGGCTCTTACTGGTCATTGGCTGCTTGGAACACATGCGTCCAGGCTGTCGGTGCACCATAATGACTTCTGTAGAAGCTGTAGGGATGAGGAGGAAGAGGAGACCGTCCTCCACCTCCTCTGCCACTGTCCGGCCCTAAGCAGACGAAGACTGCAGTACCTGGGCTTCCCCACCCTTGTGGATCTCGCAGAGCTATGCGAGACATCACCGAGGCAGATAATCCGATTCATCCAAGGATCGGGTTGGTCCTCTCTTACGTAGCACTGGTCATCGGCCCATGAGTACCTGCATCGGACGGGGACCTAAGCCTATGCGGCATCACAAAGAGCCTCCTCAGGCTCAAGTGGATGGTCCGGCTCTCTGAGCCGCCCATCACCGCCCTAACCTAACCTAACCTATTGCGTAGAAGCGAAAGATTGCCGTTCCACCAGGGTGGCCTGGTCCTCTTCCTGGTTCTAGATGTAGGGCATGCTGCGCGTTGCGCATCTAGTAATTCCCTGGAGAGGGTCTCTAGGGACTTTTCTGTCTTCAGCGGATTTTACTAGGCCCGGGTCAGTCGCGAGTCGTGTTGAGATTGTCTTCCTAAACTTTCCCCAGTTAGTGTTCCGTGGGTTCCTAAAGACGGTTGGATTGGGAGAGTGGTCGAATTCGTATAGGAATTGTATGTACTTATGGTCCGAGAAGGATGGTCTCTCAAGGACTCTCCACTCTGAAACCATTGTACTTTGTCCCCTTACGTTTGCTATGCATAAGTTAATGAGACATAAGGTGCTGTAATGAGACATAAGGTTAGCATCCAGACCCTTCCGTACAAGTACGGCGGTTCTATTTCTGCTTACCGATGGTGTGTAGAACAAGTTGTAGTTAGAGGACTTTAGTCCGGCGACGGCATTGCCCGAGGCAATCCATGGCTCCTTGACCAAAGCTATGTCGGCGGACCCTTGCTCCAGGGCGATGAGGAGTTCCGCCGACGCGATCTTACTCTTATGAAGATTGAGCTGCAGCATCCTGAGTGGCATGAGTACTGGGCACATCTCCATTCGACGGGTTGACTGTTAACGTCAGGTCACCGTCCTCCGCGTCCTCGTCCAGCGAGAGTCCTTCTCCACCGCGCCTGCCTTCAGGGTGTGAGCATTCTTTTCCCCGGGATGGCGTTTTTTGAGGCGCAGGTACACGCTCCCCATGCCCCACGCCATCCTCCCGTATCTCGGATAAAGGATGTCCTCCGCCTCTTTGTTTATGTGGAGGACTGCACTATGGCCCCCCTCCTTGGGTAATGGGGTCGCAAGGTGCAGAACCTTCCAGCCCGCGGTTGGGATGTCCGGATTCTGTCGCTGCAGCAGCTTCAGCGCCCGGTCCCCTTGGATTGCGATGGGGAAAAGAACCTTCGCCTTAGGAATGGACGGGATTAGCTCCCTGTCCACCACCTCCAGCTGGGCCCCCTCCCACAACGCCTCCAATTGGCAGACCGTTTGCGTCAGCCACTTCCTCGTCGGGTCATCCATATACTTCAGGATTTTTACCCCGTTCAGCCACCCGGCACCATCAAATGTGGGCATGGGGGCCTCGGGGTCTTCCTCCATCCGTGCAAACAGTGACTCAACGAGTCGCGCATGCACCAACTTCCACCGCGGCTCGGTCATCTTGCCGACTTCATCGCTTTTGTCAATGAGTGCCACGATCAAGTGTCGTTTGGTCACCTCACTGACTTTAAGCTTCCTCGTCTTGGACTTCGTCGCTTTCTGGGGGGAGCGCCTGCCTCCTTCGGCCCGCGTCGCGGCTTGCTCCCCGGTGCGTCCTTGTTGGCGCTCTCGGTTGAGCGTTGCCTCTTGTTGGCAAGCGACTCCTCCACCTTGTTGGCGAATCCGCCCGTTGAGGTCATATTCGGGAGGTTGGCGAAGTGCAGCCTGCCCTCTGCGACCCTTTGCTCGGCCCAGGTAAGCTTTGCCTTCTCCTGTGGGGATTGGGCGGCTTTTTTCTGGAGCCGGCTTAGGATGCGAAGGGCGGCTTTGTATTGCGCCTTAGCCTTCATCCCCTCGCTTGAACGCTTCGGCCCGTCCCTGCGCGGGGAGCTGGTGCCTGGTTTCGGCGAGCGGAGAAGGCTTTCCTCCTCTTCTTTAGAGAGCTGCACGCTCTCCAGGTCCGAGTCTGTGTCGACTATGGCAGCTGAGCGGCAAAGCTTCCCTTGCGTCGTTGTGGCAGTAGCATTACAACTGACATGACCTGCTCCCGTAAAATCAGAGGTGTGACCGCTGGCGACACGCAGAGGGGATTGCTCCCCCCCCGTGCCCGCCGGTGGTAGCAGTCACGCCTTCCACCGACGTTTGGGCTGATATCCCAGCCCGAGTTGACTCCGTTTTTGTGTCCATATCAGAATACACTGGTTGATTTTCCGGGGAACCACCCATTTGCGTTTTATGCCTAACCGCCAGGCACCTCCACCCATGGCAAAATGATTCATTTCCTCCGGCTTTCCCAGCGGAAGGAATTGAACCGTTGCCTTAGCTAGACACTGTATTATCGCAGACGGAGCAAGCAGCAGTGCATTACCCATTGCCCAGCCGGCGCCCTCTTGGAGGGTTCAGATGGAGGATTTTCGCCAGCCACATATGAAGCTTAAAGTATCTTTAAATTTTTACGCATGTATAGACATTTTTACCCTTCGGATGTTGTTCTTGGTGTTGAAATTTGTTTAGCCTTGCAGGGTATTATAATTTTAGTCAGAAGTTTGCAACGCAGTGAAGGAGACATTTCCGACCCTATAAAGTATGTATATTCTTGATCAGCATTAACAGCCGAGTCGATCTAGCCATGTCCGTCTGTCTGTCCGTCCGTTTCTACGCAAACTAGTCCTTCAGTTTTAAAGCTATCTGAACTAAACTTTGCAGAAAGTCTTCTATATGTTGTCACTACTATATATGCAGGGACGGGCCGGATCGGACGACTATATCATATAGCTGCCATAGGAGCAATTTGAAATTTTTGAGAAAAAAAAATCTAACTTAGCCAATTTTCAACATATTTTCATAAAATTGGACATGGTAATATTTTAGAATTTCGGTTTTAATTTTATCAAAATCGGACCACTATATCATACAGCTCCCATAGGAATATATACATAAATTCATTTAGTTTGTATGCAACATTTTCGCTGGCAACACTTTTTGCTCGCAACATTTTTCGCTCGCAACATTTACTTTATGTCAGTACCCGAGAAAGCGAAAAGTCAGAACATTTTTCTTCTTCTTCTACTTACTGCAAGGGTATTTAAACTTCGGCATGCTGAAGTTAGCTACCTTTCTTGTTTCGTATATACCTTTATTACGATCAAGATTCACAAAAAACTATTTAACATATCGAAGTGATTCAGAAAGTATGATCAGTTTGAATTATCTTCTTGAACCCACATGCTGGCAATTAAGACAGGTTTCTATACCCTTGCAGGGTATTATAATTTTAGGCAGAAGTTTGCAACGCAGTGAAGGAGACATTTCCGACCCTATAAAGTATATATATTCTTGATCAGCATCAACAGCCGAGTCGTTGTAGCCATGTCCGTATGTCCGTCTGTCCGTCCGTTTCTACGCAAACTAGTCCCTCAGTTTTTAAGCTACTATATCTGAATGAAACCTTGCACATGTATACATGTATATATGCTCTCACTACTATATATGTCGGAACGGGCCGGATCGGACGACTATATCATATACAGTGACGAACTTAATTTTTGGCACAGTTGGCATGTCCGACTTTCGGAGTGTTTTTCTCCATGAAGAATGGTGATATTTAAATTAAACAAAATTTATTTTTAAACATTTATAAATTTCTAACTAAACTAAGTTAATTTTATTTTAGTATATTCCATTAATTTAACAAAATTAAAAATGTAAAAAAACACCTAGATTTCCCTGAACAAAATTATTGGCACACGTGGGTAATAGTGAACTATTTTGTTAAAATTTGATAGATTTTGCAACTTTTTCATATTCGAAAGCCTTGGCATGTTTATTTCGTGTAGTCCTGTTGGTAAATTTTCAAGTTTAAAACTTCCTGGTACTTTTTTCCATGAAATAGTAGCTAGATATACCAAACTAACCCACAAACAAAATAAATCCATCTAATCTCAGTAAAAAATTATTTTATATTTGTACTAGCTGACCCGGTGAACTTCGTCCCACCTATCCGTGATTCAATTCATGCTATATAAACAGAGCTTGCAACATTTGCTCTTTTTTTTCAAGCTGTCAGAAAATGAGCAGTCAGTCTCAGGCTGACACGATTGAAAACTGTTTTAAAAAGACACTTCAGCTGTGTTTTTTTTCGGCTCGCTCTTTGCTCAACCAGTGGACAACCCTTATTGGTTAGGGGTACGAAAAATAGATGTTAGCCGATTCTCAGGCCTACAGAATATCCCCTCAAAATCTCATCCAAATCGGTAGAAGTAGTTTCGGAGGAGTTTGGATACAAACACCGTGACAGCAGAATTTTATATATAAGATAATCAGGGCAAAATTGTTCACTATGATTGGGGAAATTATATATAGAAGCCCTTTTTCCATTCTGAGCATTTCCTAGCGCTTTTAGGGAGCCTTATCAACGCAGAACTGTAAGCACACTGGTCGACTAAAGGCTTTGAAGGACCGAAAACTAGCTTATATCGTCAGGAAGTCGAACCAACACAGATTGTAGCAAAGGTTAAAAATAATTTTGTAAAAGATATTCACCCTATTACGGTTCGGAGGGCACTGCTAGATGCCCAATTATGAGTGCGCGTTGCTAGACGAAAACAACTCATTTCAAAGTCAACGTACATAGGCGTTTAGCCAATGCAAAGCATAATTTAAGGAAGCCAATCGACTTTTATCTTCCAATAGCTCAGCATAGGTTTGAGCATTCATTTTATGGGTTACAAAACATACACTCTTCGCCACTTGAATAGGACACCCTGTATACTCTCTTAGCAATTGCTCATACATAACATTAAAGACAATAAGGAAAAATCTTTTTAAGAAATACATTTAAATATGGGAAAAACTTAAAGGCCGGACAAACAGAGTACTTACATGTGCGGAAAAGCGACTTATACTGAGAAAAGTGTCAAATTCGCACGACTCTTTGGCAAAGATCAAAGATAAATCTGGTGTTAAAACCAGTCTTACAGCCATTAGACTTGTTATTTCAATAAAAAAAAACAAGAAAGAAAGCTAACTTCGGCATGCCGAAGTTTAAATAGCGTTGCAGTAAGTAAGTTTTTTTCGTTTTCTCGGGTACTGACATAAATGTTGCGAGCGAAAAATTTTGCGAACAAAAATGAATTTATATATGTAAGAAAGTGTACCAGCAGAACAGCAGAGAAAGCGAATTAAAGCAGAAACAACAGAGAGAGAGAGATCAGCAGAAATAAAGCAGAACAGCAGAGGAGAATCGACAGTAGAGCAGAGCAGCAGAGCGACAGAAGAGAGAAGCGACAGCAGAGAGAAGCGAGAGAAGGGCATTCGGAGAGTAGAAGTCAGCAGATACGAACGCCAAAAGGAAGAGTTAAGAAAAGCAGAAAAAAACAAAAGCAGAACACTTAAATTAAACTTGTAATATTTATCGTTAATAATAATACTGATATTTTAATATAATAATAAAAACCAAAGTTGAGTAAATCTCATCTTACATATATATATTCCTATGGCAGCTATATGATATAGTGGTCCGATTTTGATCAAATTAAAACCGAAATTCTAAAATATTGCAAAATGGCCATGTCTTAAATTTCATGAAAATATGTTGAAAATTGTTATAAGTTATAATTTTTTTCCAAAAAATTTTCCGATCGTTCCTATGGCAGCTATATGAAATAGTCGTCCGATCCGGGCCGTTTCGACATATATAGTAGTGAGAGCATATAGAAGCACATGTGTAAAGTTTCATTCAGATAGCTTTAAAACTGAGGGACTATTTTACGTAGAAACGGACAGACGGTCAGACGGACATTGCTAGATCGACTCGGCTGTTGATGCTGATCAAGAATATATATACTTTATAGGGTCGCTAATGTCTCCTTCACTGCGTTGCAAACTTCTGACTAAAATTATAATACCCTGCAAGGGTATAAAAACCTGAGTTCCAGGAAATTTGGTTTTTATTTATTTATTTATTCCTATTGCGACAAGTTTAAAACTTATATTTATTACACTAGTCACGGGGTGCGTCATTATAATTTTGTGAAAGTGAATTAAAACCCTAAGTTTGATCCAGGACAGCATAGGCATACCTAAGGTGGTGTTTGCGTGTTCCGTGATGTGATCGAATCTGCCGATTTTATACACATACCAAGCAATGCTGTTAAAAGTCGTTCTCAAGGTTACTAGGGTGGTGGCACTACAACTTCCAAACAACTCTACGCCATAGAAAAGAGTGGGAATTAAAATAGCTCTTGCAACGAATAGCCTTATTTGAGCTGGAATTAGAGCTTGACTGAGGTAAAATTGCCTAAGGACGCAGTATGTTCTGCCTGATGCTTTATTTATGTGGTCATGCCAGGATAATGTGCTATTTAGTGTAAAACCAAGATTTTCCGTTTTTAATACGAAGTAGTCTATATAATTATTGTTAATTTTGAGTCTTAGTAGTCCAGTAAAGTTGTACGGTTTTTTGTATATTAGCAAACACTTCGTTTTTAGGGGGTTAGTAAGAGTCCGTTGGTTTTAGACCAGTTGTCTATCTTAAGTAGCTCGTCATTAGAAATATCAATACGACTAACATATATTTGGACGTCATCAGCATACATATGGACTTGACAATTTGACAATACATTCGGTAGGTCATTCAAATACAGTGAAAAAAGCAGAGGCCCGAGAACAGATCCCTGCGGAACCCCTCTTTTTAGTGTCTGAAAGGTTGATGTCGCGTGCTTAGTAACTATTGCCTGGCTTCGTCCACTCAAGTATGAGGTCAAAAGGTCCAAGGCAGACCACTCAAAATTATAAAGATTTTTTTGTTTTGAGGAGAGAATCTAGAAGGGTCAGAAAAGTAATATTATTTTTGTCAATCTATCCACGTATGTCGTCTGTGATTTTTATTACTGCAGTGGTGCAGCTTCTGTTCTTGCGTAAGCCGAATTGAGAGCAGTTTAAAAGAGAGCTTCTTTGTACTTATTTGCTAGGCCATAAGTTGCTAAAAAGCCTTTGACAAGACAGGGAGAATAGATATGGGTCGGTAGTTCGAACACGATTTAGGGATAGGTATAATTTGTGCTTTCTTTTAAGCCAAGCGAAAATAGATGTCGTGAAGACCGTGTTTATAATATGAGTTATGACTGGTGGAAGGTGCGGTAAAAGTATCTTTAGGAACTTTGGGCAGATATTATCTAAACCCATAGCATTTGACTTAATTTTAAGTACAGATGGAAGGACGTCACAAACACTAACACATGCAAAACTAAAATGGGTATCACAGCGGTTTGTAGGGGAATAGTTCAGGTACGTATTTTCAGTCGCTTGAAGTACTTGTATATTGGCAAATTGGTCGTTTAGGTCATTAATGTTGGCATTAACTTGTTCGGTCTGTTTTTGTTTCCCTATTCCTAAGTTTAGAGTTACCCTCAGTTTTAGAAATATCGACATGTTAGTGAATATATGTACATATAATCAATGAATTAGGTTTAATTTTGATCGCAATTTAAGGGCACTCTAAAACAGACTTAGGTTTATTATTTACAACTTAATTACTTAAAAAGTGATGTTTTCCAAATTTATTGAATTTAAATGATCAAGTAAAAGCTGAAAAAGTTTGCGTTGCGGCATCGATTTAACCACTTATATACGAGCTCCTAAAATGCGTTGTTAACTAGCAAATTGAATCATAATCTTCTAAAAAATACTAGTAAGTAATATAGCTAATGATTAATCTATTTCAACCTTTTTTCTCTTGCGCTTATTATAATAACTCTAAAAATAACCATGTAAAACCCGTTACGCATTTCATATTGTTACATTTTACACATTCAACTCAATCTGCAAGCATACCCAATTGCTATTGTATAGACTGAAAGGAAAAATCGACAAATTTATATTTTCTAGCTAAGCTGTGTTTCATCTTGAGTTTATTATATAGCTTCACGTTGAATTTATATTCTTATTAAACAATATATTTAATCTATACAATACAAGTTTTTTTTGTTTTAAGTTGTGATTGGGTTCGTGACGCCCCAGGCAACGTCATCGTCCTCTTCTTCGTCGTGACTCCAACCCTGATCGGCATTTGTATTTAGATTTTCCCCATTAAAATTTAATGGATCAGCAGCAGTAAAACGACTACTGATTGCTTCTGTCGCTCTATTGTCATTGGTTTTTGTCTCAATGAAGGGTTCCATGTCCTTGAAGAAGTCGAATTCGGTCAACTCTGTGCTGACGACCGCCGAAGTCATTAATTGCACTTGTATGTCCAGTGCACTAAGATCATCAATAAGCTGCGTACTCGCCTTAACTGCCCCAATGGAAATGTTTGAGCTGGCTTTGGGATACGAGGCCGTTTGAGTTGCTGAGATTGGCGCACTGTCGGTTTCCATATTTTTTAAAGCCGAATCATTTTGGCTGGTTTGTTCCTCCACAGGTGACTGCTTATAATGTAATCGCTGCAACTCCTCTGTAACATCCCAATCCGACCAAACATCGTCTTCATCCCCGGTTTTTTCGTGAGCTCCTTCAACGTAGTTAATGGACCTTTTACTAATATCCAGAGTAGATTTCTCACTTAAATTAACATCTTTGTCATCTTCACCTCCGTCTGGACTAAGACGAAGCTCTAAGTGATCTGCATTGCTCGATGTCTCAGCTGGTAAGGGACTACCTGATACCATGAAGCCGTCCTCCTCCACATCGACAGAACCGCTGTTCATTAAAGGAGTAATAGATCGAGGTTCTATGACAGAATTTTGTAAATCTGTAGAGACAGCAGCGTGCGGCCGACCATCAGAAAACAATTTTCGTCGATTATCGCCGCCTAGAACTTTGTGGGCCCCCAAGATGGGAACCAAATCAGCCATGCACTTAAGCGTTCTAGCAACTAAGACGTCATTCGTGTCATTCATGCCGAGCTGCAAATTTGGCAGAATTTCGGACACTAACTGTTCATCGCTTAAAAGCCGAACATAGTCCATGAAGTAATCGAGGAGTATTAAACGGATCTGAGCATCACGCAGACGAAACATCTTTAGTATGTGCGGCAGTAAATATTTGACATAAATCTGTGGGGAAAACAAAGGTGCTGTTGCTTTAGCTTTTGTGGCTTTTGTTCGCAAGACGTTGGGTGTTACAAACTGGTGGGCTGTTGGATCAAGTAGGACCATTCTTGATAACAAACTGCTCGCTAGTTCAGAGGCTACCATTTGTTCATCGAAACAACGCATACGTTCAATCAAAGTCGTAAAGAAATTCTCGCGTTCCTGAACGGACTTTAGCGGCAGTTCGAACAAAAAGGAATGTATAAATACAAACTCGTGATTAAAGAAAGGATGCAGTAAAACAGCTGAAAGCCTCGGCCTTAGCTCACTGTTTTGGTGTTTCATATGTGAGCTGCAGTATTCGCGAAACTCATCAAAATGAGGAGTTAAGTCGTGTGTTTTCCTTTGCTTGTCCATAACCTGCTCGCATAAAGTTGCAAACGCAAACTGCTCAAAGTCTTCGCCACGGTTTTTTGGGTCCATTAAAGTATGTGCCAAATCAATCAACTGTCTATTCACCTCATTGGCCTTCCACACGTATTCGAATCCAGCGAGACGCCAGCTACCACTGTCCGTCACATAAATAGAATTAGTGCTTATGTTAAAATGCCGAGCCAGAGCTTTCTCAATCAAAAATATAAGACTACACAGAATTGTGCGTAGGCCAAGACAGATTTGCATTCCACTTTGCTCGGCCAGAACCTCATTTAGGGGCCGAATTCTCTCTGTAGCTAAATACTTCTGGCCAGATTGTTCCCAGGTAGCTATGTATTTTAATATATACGGATGCCGGTAGACCATAAGGTTCTGAAATAGAAGAAATTATTAAGTTAATTGTCTTTTATATATGCCCCTTCCTTTTTATACCTTTATGCACCTCTCCATGGGACCTGCACCCTCTCCCCACAACTGACCCTTAAGAAAGACTTCACCCTGGAATATAGATAGAAGCAAGCCACCGTTGCTTCCTTCTTCATTTGAGGAAGCCGAAGATTCGGCGTTATGCAACGTCCAAAAATCGTTGGCTTCAATCGCATTTTTTTCAATAATTAAACCCCTCAATTTACTTCCCTCATTTCCCATTGTTTTTATGAAGAAGTAGAGCTGGGAAACTATCGATGACACGATGAAGTTATCGAATTTTTACCTTTGCAAGTCACCGACGACTGGTTTTTGTCTCTATTGATGGTGCTTGGTATTTTCACGGAGTTCATTACATTACATTAGCACAGAACCCATTATTGATGGTTGCAGCAATTTGGGTAAGAAAATAAATTATACTAAGTTAAATTGGATGTGAGTGGTGCCCCAAAGTGCTGAAATTTATTTATTGAATCTCAAAATAAGGTAATTATAATATTACGTTGTTATCCCCGATAACAATAACAATCTTTTTGATACAAACATTTTGATCTCTGATCTAGCTGTATTTAGTAGAGGTGCAGAAACATCGATATATGGAGGCATCGATGTTTTCGATGTTTTAAACATTTTTTTAATATTTTTTAAATTAGTGAAATTTACTTTTTGTAATAAAAATTTAAAAAAAAATGTATTCTTTCATGAACTTAAAATATTAATAAATTAACTTAAGAACGGAACTTTATGAACTTAAAATCTAATAAATGTGTTCCAGCTCTTATACATTATTCCAAAATTTATGATTCTTGTTAATAAGTTTTTGAACAATGTCGGGGCTTAGGCGAGTCCTGCGGTCAGAAATTATTTGCCCAGCTTTGCTAAATGCTCTTTCTGACTCGCAGCTAGTGGCAGACACAGAAAGAAATTTATTAGCGACTTCTTTAAGGGGTTATATACACTTGCGTTGGTCAAAAAAATCGAAAATTTTTTATTGCGTTTTCTGAAAGTACATATCTTAGAGAATGTTTTCACCAAAAATCATAAAATTCGGTGCATTAGAACCGGATTGGCAGCTATTTATAGCGCGCTATCTGCACTACGAGTCAACGGCGAATCATTTTTTACACGCGATTATCTCGAAACTGTTTTTTTGAAAAAGTGTGGTTGCGGTGACCACGATTACTAAAGAACCGTTAAATCGGTCAGTCTGAAATTTTGCAGGCTTATTAACAACAATATTAGCCAGTGTGTGAACGAAGGATTTTGAATTTGAAGCAAAACTTTTTTTTCCTGATGTAAAAGTTAAAAATTTATACGCATCGTATCGTATTTTTTAGTAAAACATTCATATTTTCGTAAAAAATTTTGTTTTGCAATATCCTTTGTTCACGAACAGAGTGTAGGTGTAAACTACATAAATTATTTCTATTTGTGTATTTCAGATGAGTAGATCCTTCGTTATCGTGGTCACCGCGGACGATATTGGGAAAATTGTGTGTTTGCATTATGGCCTGCAGTAACTACAAATATAAATATTTTGTTTTGAAAAAATTCATGAAGAATCTCACAAAGTGTATAAATAAATATACATTGAGTGTTTTGTTATTCCACAAAAAAAAATCGTAAAAAAGCCTATTTTTCCTCGCGCGCAAGTGTATATAACCCCTTAAAGAGCGCTCTGCTCGAAGACTACCGAAAGTGTAATTAATTGATAACAAATAATGAGAAAACAAGCACCACCAATCGAATCTTTTATTTCTGCAAAAGAATAACTAATTGAAAAACAAAAAATATCAGCTCAAAGAAGTCAGGGTACAAAAAATTTAATTTTCGAAATTTGAAAGATGACCATTTTTGACCATCGTTTGACCATGTTTGTCCACCCTTTACTTTTTTTTTACCACGTCCAGTTTCAAAAATATGGAATTTCGAAAATTTTCGAAAATTTTCGAAAATCAAAAAGTTGACTTTTTTCAATTTTTTTTTTGGAAATCGCATTAGAATCGTTTGACCACGATTGTCCACCCTTTAGAATTTTATATTTAGTTTTAAGAGGTGGACAATCAATTTTATTTTGGTTTAAGGGGCGAAACAACTTTTTTGTGAAAAACATTTATTTTTAAGGATTGGCAAGTGATAAAATTAAATTATAAAGGGTGGACAATCGAGTTTATTTAGTTCTAAGAGATGGTCATTTTTTATTTTTTAGAAATATTTAGTTTAAAGAGGTTGAAAAACGATTTTATGTTGTAAGAGGCGAAAAATTTTTAAAGTTTCATAAAATTGGGTACACAGGGTACACAGGGGGATCAACGGATGACTGTGTCATCTGCCGTAACTGTGTGCACCATCGGTAGTGCGATTATACTCTCCAAGTGAGGGCGGCTGGAAGCAGGTCCTTGGTCGAGTTCGATCGGGGATGCTGACCAATTGTAGTCGGGCGGACCTGGGCAAGTCTTTAACAGGCCCCCCCTCAAGTCAGGAGTGTGAAGCGACCCGTGCCCCCTGACTTTCGGTTCGCAGCTGAGGGGCTAATCCAGCTGTGTTTGAACGGAGCCTTCCCAGGGCCGGGCAACCCTGGGTCGTAAGATGCCTTGCCGCGGCTTTGGGGCGAAGCCGCGGTCGACCTTCTTCAAAGCCCCAAACCCCCTCTGGCCCGCCGCGCTTGCCAGGTCGAGCAACGCGGGCGATCATGTAATGATATGGATCTAAAATACCGTGCTTCGGAACTCCCGGGAGAGGATAAACCCCAAAAACTGTCGGAAGAGGACGAGGAGAAGCTGCTGAGGCCTAGTTGGGCCTTGGCGACTCACAAACTTACGGAGACCGACGTAGATGAGCTGCCGATGTCTAGTTGTGACATCCCGGCTCCGACGAGACCCGAGGGGAGAGCTAGTAGCACTCCCCAATCCGACCACAAAGGTGGGGCTCAGTTGGGCACCACCGAGAACAAAACTCAAGAGCAGCTAACACACCAGCAACGACGAGCGAGGGTCAAGAGAGCCCGCTTCATTCTCGGCAAGATTTCCAAGAACGAGGCTGAGGGCAAAAGTGACCCTCGAGATGCTGAGAGTAAGGCCCGATTCCTTGCGGAGATCGCGGAATTCGAGGCGCACAGCAAGGCGCACAACCGGCGGCGCTCCAGCCCTCTAAGGCGAAGCCCAACCGCTCGCAAGATGTGAGCGTGAGCGCGCCTAAAAGGGCGAAGGACCCACAGGGCAAGCCGAGAGTCACAAACTTCGTCAGTAAGGCGAAGAAGTTCAGCGAGGTGGCCAGAGACAGTCTGGCTATGGCTCTGGTGGACGAGCTCCACGACGACGGTCGTCTGCTGTCGGAGAAGTGGGAGGAGATAGAGGCCAAGTTGGCCGACATGGTAACTGACAGGTTGGTTGCCGTGCCGACCGGCCCTATCCCCTCCTTCGACTCCTTAGACGTGGTCAGGGGGCACCGGGTCATCAGGTGCGACGATGGGTTTTCAAGGACCTTCCTGGCGGAGTGTGTGGCTTCGATTAGCGACACCTGGGCTGGCCTTAAGATTAGGCTAGTCCACGCCAGGGAGATTCCGAGGAGACCCAGAGCCCGCATCTGGTTGCCGAAGGGGCAAACTGATCATGCTAGGGTGATCGCCTGTCTGAAGGCCCAGAATCCGGATGTCCATACAGAAGACTGGACCATCCTCAAGGCGGAAAAGGAGATGAAGTCGAGCCAGCCGTTCCTTCTTCTCATTAATCAACGCTGCCTGTCGCAGCTTGAAGCCAACGACCACAAGGTCCGGTACGGTATACGGATGGCCAAGATTAAGGTCTTCTTTGCCGAACCGGACGAGATATTAGAGGAGGTCGATGACACCAACAAGTTGTTGGACGATATGGTCATCGACGACAAATCCCCGGACACAACCCCAACCAATCCCGATGTCGAAACTCGTGCAGATTAACCTGAAGCGCAGTACCCATGCTTCAGCAAATCTCACGATCCTTCTCAGTGAGAAGGATATCGACATCGGACTGATACAGGAGCCTTGGACCAGGGACGAGCAAGTTGCTGGCCTAAGGATCCCAGGATACACAGTACTGTGCACCAACTCGGTGGGTAGGTCGAGAGCATGCATAGTAATTAAGAATCACTTTAACGCTTTTCTCTGTTCCAATCTCAGCACACCAGATCTAGCAGTAGCTAGATTCGTGGCAGCGGATGGGAGCGGAGTTATCATCGCCTCTGCGTACATGGCCCACGACGATCCGGCCCCGCCTGAACCGGTCGTCAAGTTGCTGCAATGGGCCGAAGACACTAAGACGACCCTAGTGCTGGGATGCGACGCGAACGCGAGGCACTCGCTCTGGGGAAGCTCGGAAACGAATGAAAGAGGTGAGTCTCTTTTTGACAATATTAGTAGTCGTAAGGTTACGATTTGTAACAAGGGCAAAACACCAACCTTCATATTCCCCAGTACGGAGGGTTTTCAGGGTTGGGAAGAGGTGTTAGATCTCACCCTTCAAATAGAATATGGCAAATATAAAGTCGAGAACTGGAGAGTGTCGACCCAACTCTCCTTTTCGGACCACAGATACATCTTCTTTGACTTATCGGCATCGGTAAATAAGCCGATACCGAGTCGTAACCCCCGCAGGACAAACTGGGACAAATTCGGCGAAATTGTCCACTCAAAGGTCAGCAACAGGAGGGTAAAGGTACAATCCTCCTCAAAGGCCCTCGACAAGGATGTAGAGGACCTTACAAACATCCTTAACAACGCATTCAAAGAGACATGTAAAGTTTCATTCTCCAAGAAGCAGTATCCACCATGGTGGACCAAGGAACTGAGCGACCTCAGGAAGAGAGCGCGCAAAACCTTTAACACATGCTATGGAACCAAGAAATGGGAACCATATAAGGAAGCACAGAAAGCATACAAAAAAGCAGTATATGAAGCCATGAATGAATCTTGGAAGAGCTACTGTGAATCATTAGAAGGCATAAAAGATACGGTAAGATTAAGCAAAATCCTTGCCAAGGGGCACACAAGCCCCACTCTTATCAACAGACCAGACGGCTCGGCCACAATGACAATAGAGGAGTCGCTAGAGCTACTAGTCGACACTCAACTCGGCACCCGAGGAAGGCACAAATACACAGACAGACACACAAACGAAAGATATCATCACCACGGAGCGAATCCAGTGGGCAATAGAGTCTTTTGATAAATACAAAAGCCCGAGCCCGGACGGCATAATACCGGCAATGTTACAAACTGCCAAAGGAAGCCTCTGTAGATGGCTTAAAGCCATATACAAGTCTTGTATAAGACTAAGGCACATCCCGCTAAGGTGGAGGGAAGCCAAAGTCATATTTATACCAAAGCCAGGCAGAAGGGGGCACATTCTAGCGAAGGACTATAGGCCGATAAGCCTAACATCCTTCGTCCTGAAGACCCTGGAAAGACTACTAGATGTTCACATCCGAGAAAGAATCGAGAGACACCACCTATCGGACGCGCAGCACGCGTACCGAAAAGGACGGTCAACAGAAACAGCACTACACGAAGTTGTAGGTCACGTCGAGAAGACACTACAATATAAGCAATACACGATGGCCGCCTTCCTAGACATCGAAGGTGCGTTCAATAACGTGAACGCCGACTCCATCCTGAGCTCCCTCACCTCGATGGGCATTGAGAGAGGCAGCAGAGAATGGATCGGAGTTATGCTAACGAGTAGGACGATCACTGCCGAACTGAGTGGCACTCACCTCACACGGGCAGTGAAGAGAGGCACACCTCAGGGCGGTGTCCTATCGCCTCTACTTTGGCTCATAAACATGAACAACATATTGGAAGAGCTCAATATGGGTGGCGTCAAAGCAGTAGCCTACGCAGATGACGTGGTGCTGCTAGTATCCGGACCCTACCCTGACGTTATTAGTGAGATAATGACAGGGGCGCTGGGTCGCTTAAACATATGGGCAAAGACCTGCGGACTAGGTGTCAACCCAAATAAAACAGAACTTATGCTCTTCACTAGAAGGACTAAGATACCAGCATATAATATGCCCAGAATAGATGGCATAGAGCTAAAACTATCAGAGCAGGCTAAGTATCTCGGTGTGATACTAGACCCGAAGCTCTCGTGGAAAGGAAACATTACTGAAAGAGTGAGAAAGACAAGTATTGCTTTCTACTCTTGCAGGAAAATGTTCGGAGATAAATGGGGATTACACCCAAAGATAATAATATGGCTTTACACGGCGGTTGTTCGGCCAATTTTAACATACGGAGCCCTAGTATGGTGGCCAGCGCTAACTAGGGCTTACAACATCACAAAATTACCGAGGATACAGAGAGCAGCGTGTGCTGGCATGACGGGAGCTATGCGATCATGCCCCGCAGCAGCACTGAATGCTATCCTGGACATAATGCCGATAGAACTGTTCGTAAAGGACATGGCCGCACAGAGCGCAGTAAGACTGAAAGCAAGTAACTGCTGGAGGGAATACGGCGCAGGCCACGGCAAGATACTGGAAGGAATCAAGTTAGAAGCAAACGCACTAATGGACTACATGACTACGGAGATGAGCTTCGGAAATGCCTACACAACCACATTCCCAACAAGGGAAGACTGGGGAAGGGAGAGAGCAACCGGGGCAGAGGAGGTATCCCTCTACACCGATGGCTCCAAAATGAGCTGCGGCGTGGGGGCTGGGATCTTCGCTGAGCAATGGGGGATCGAGGAGTCCTTCACTCTCTCAGACTCAGCGACGGTCTTTCAGGCTGAGGTACTCGCCATAACGGAAGCAGCCAAGCTTTCGATACGGCGAGAACTTAGCGACACCAAAGTACGGTTTTACTCTGATAGCCAAGCGGCTATAAAATCCCTTGCGGCCGTGAGAACAAACTCACGAATGGTGGCAGAATGCAAGAAGGCCCTTAATAGACTTGCAGAGAGAAACGAGGTACAAGTCACCTGAGTACCGGGTCATTGCGACATCCCAGGGAACGAGAAAGCGAACGAATTAGCCCGAGCAGGTTCGCAAGGGCAAGATACCAACGTACTGACACCGATCTCGTTAAACTCGTTCCAGACAAGGAACCATGACCACTTCAAACAGACAGCCAACAAGGAATGGTCAAGTAAGAGTGAACATAAGAGATTAAAGAAATGTTGGCCGACATACGACAAGAATCGAACTAGAGAGCTGCTATCCAACAGCAAGCGGGATATCAGAAGATTCACAGCAGTCGCAACAGGTCATTGGGCGATCGGAACGCACGCAATGAAGATGGGGCTACCTTACAACGCTAGCTGTAGAAGCTGCAGAGAAATTACGGAACCAGAGACACCAGAGCACCTGCTTTTGTCCGGCCCTAAATCACATCAGACTACGCCACTTCGGTACCTACCAGCTGGAGTCATTAGAAGGCATAGGAGAGCTGAAGGTCTCAGCGATCCTAGGCTTTCTCAGCGACTCAGGATGGTATTAAAGGGCAACTATGACCACAACATGAAAACAGAGGGAGTGGACCAAAAAGGAGCCCAGCTCTACTTGGAGGCTCCAGAAGGGAGCCTCACCACTACAACCTACCTACCTTTAAAGTTTTTATTTTTTCAAAATTCTAAAGGGTGGACAATCGTGGTCAAACGATTCTAATGCGATTTCCAAAAAAAAATTGAAAAAAGTCAACTTTTTGATTTTCGAAAATTTTCGAAATTCCATATTTTCGAAACTGGACCTGGTAAAAAAAAGTAAAGGGTGGACAAACATGGTCAAACGACGGTCAAAAATGGTCATCTTTCAAATTTCGAAAATTCAATTTTTTTGACCCTGGCTTCTTTGAGCTAAAAATATCTGCTCGTTTAGGTACCTCTCCTTTGTTTTTTATTTTGAAGTGACAACCCAGAAACATCGATGGTAAAAAAAAACATCGATGTTTTAAAAAATTTTAAAAACCTCGATGCATCGATGTTTTCATCGATGTTTCTGCAACTCTAGAGGAGGAAGAAGGGACTTTGAATCGAGAACTTAAGAAAGAAACATCGTTAATAAAGAACTTAAAATATTGCTACAAACAAACATAACATAAATTCATGAGATAAAACTGAAATATTAGCTTAACTTTTATTTTTACAAATTTCAATAATTTTTATTTATGAACATTAATTTGTCGTCTACGTGTGCCTTGAGAAGGGTTCGGCAATCGGATACGATTTGTCCTGCTTTGCTAAAAGCTTGTTCCGACTCGCAGAACGTTGCAGGAACACATCGAGATTTTTCTACCACTTTTTTGGATGGGTACATGCGCTTTGAACACTCATAAAATTCAACTTATGATTTATTTCAAAATATTAAATTACAAACCAGTATACAGGGCTGCCATGCAAACTACAGTTGTTTTGATTTCCATAAAAAGGCATTTCCGCTAAACCAATTTCTAGGTGCCATACAAAATCAAATAAGTATTGTGTTTTTAGTTTTTTTACAAACCATTCGAAATGGCTGGCAGGGTTGCCATGTTGACGGAAGAAATCACGCATGTGTTTGATTAGCAAAAATGTTATTTAAATTATTGTAAAATAGTAGGTTTTGGGTTATTTTATTCTTTAAATAATGTTTTTTAACCTATTTTTTAAATTAATTTAGTTTATTTTTTACTTTTCTTTTTAAAAAAGGATTAAAACGTTGGCGCGAAAATAAATAAAAGTTGCTCGACAGCTCTACTAAACCCGACTTCAAAATTTCGAATCTATCGATGTGGTACGCAACGAAATTCACTTCAAATGGTGTGTTTTCAAATACACAAAAAATATTTTTGTGGAAGTGCTAGGCACCTCGGAATTAGTTTCAGGGTTTTTGCAGCGGAAGTGGTTTCTGTGACACCACTAATAGTCTTTTACTTCTTCTTCTTTTAAAAATGAAGGCACCAAAGCATCGATAGTAAAAATATTCAATTCAAATATTACAATTTTCGAAGACTTCGATGTATCGATACTATGTATCCATCGATGTTTCCAGTAGAGTTAGAAAACCATCGATAGTGGCGCCATTCGATAATTTCGATGATTTGAGACCGAAAATTCTATACTATCGATAGTATCGTTTTCTTGGACGACTCTAAAGCTGGGTAATAACATAAGATAAATTTTCTAAAAGCGGCCAAACTCCATATTAAAAAAACATAGCAAAGAGAAGAAGAATTTTCTGACTTTTCGCTTTCTCGGGTACTAACATAAGATAAATCTAGCCTAGTGAAACGGGTAAGAAGCTGTGATTCCGCAGCGAAATAAATAAATTTATTTATTTCGAAAACTAGGTACAGAAGGAAATTAAAAAAATGAAAACATTGCTCGTATGGAGCGCTTTTATTGTCCCCAGAAAAAGGTTTATTTAATTAAAGCCGTAATGATAAGGGTTATTATATGGGATATAATTCAAAAAAGACATTTTAAATAAGGAAAAAAACAGTCTGTGGGCGGCGACGGCGTTGGTGCCTCCTATTATTTGCCTTGAGCTGTATAGTGGCGAATATATCAATAAATAGTATATATCAATAAATCGAAGCCGTTCATGTTCATTATAAATTAACTTTAAAGTGTTCATGTTCATTGTAATTTAACTTTATAACGTTTTTTTCGCCCTTTTCTTTAAGATATTTGTTCGCACTGGCTCGCTCGGCACTTTTTGAAAGCCAATTTATCTTAAGTTAGTACCTAGCTTTATGTTAGTACCTAGCTTAAAAATAAAATTCAAGTCATATGTTTTAACTAAGAAAATAACGAAAATATTGTTCTTTCCATGCATTTCCATGCTTAAAGCTTTAAAGATTGTATCGTTTTTTTACGACACTTTGTTGCATTTTAAAACGCATTTTAAGAATGCATTTTTATTACAAAAATTTAATACCTAATTTTTTTTAATTTTTCTAGCCAATTTTCTGCAACCTTGTGCTTTTTGCTGTGCAAATGCACAGCATCATCGATAGCGACAAAAAAACAATCGATAGTGGCTTAGAAAGGTACAAATACGATACCTCGATAGTACAATCGATTTTTTCCCAGCTCTAGTTTCCAATACCTCTAGTGTTAGACTCATTTCTAATATAAAATACATATTTACTTTGAGGATATAGTCATCAATGGATCTTTACGACGATATTGACACTAAGCCAAGAGCTACCCAGATAGATGGGTGGTCTTCAGGCATAAAAATGTTGCAAACGCAGCTAGCAGTGAAGAAAGCCGTCAAGAAACCGGTGAGTGTTTGTTCCCCATTTTGATGAGATCTAACCAACCGCGTTTTAGCTAATGACTCCAGTCGTCAACCTGCGAGCCAAGCGTCCTGCAGAAGTAGAGGGTTCCCCATCCCTAGCTTCCATGGCGGCAGTGGCGACGATAAAGCCCGTAATTACAGGCAAGGCTCTGCCGCCGCCTATGCTAGAGAGCTTGAAAATGGACGACTGGGACTATGTAGATGAATACGATCCGCAGTGGCCGAATGAATATGAGAAATTAAAGGAAAAGACCAAAAGTGGTGAGAAATCCCGAAATAATGGTGGGAACTGCAGTGGAAGTTGTCGCGAGGAACGTGACAGAGAAAGGGAGCGGAAAAGAGGACGCGGCGGCCGACGGGAGGGCCTTAGAGAGGACTTGTCACCGCCCAATACGAAATTCAGCGGACTTGGTAATCGCCTGAACGTCGAAGAAAGGTTCAGTCCACCGCTTCCAGGTTTTGGTGTTAAACAGGGGGGTGGAGCCGCCATCGCTCCACCGCCTTCCCTCCAAGAGATATTCATTCAAAATGGTGACGGAACGTCAAACGTTACCATACCATATTCTGCCACCTCTGTTGCTGCCAAGATTATGGCCAAATATGGTTTTAAGGATGGCCAGGGCCTAGGAAAGTCCGAACAAGGAATGTCGATGGCTCTGCAAGTGGAGAAAACTTCGAAGCGAGGGGGCCGCATCATTCACGAAAAAGATGTAATTCTGCCGCCCCCGTCGCCGCCGTCTGGCCCCATTGAGTGGCCATCGGAACTAGCAATGCAACCATCTCAGCCGTTATGCCCAGCGCCTCTTGCCAACGGCGAAGACGAGCCCAGTATTACAGAGATCATGAAGTCTCCTAGCAAGGTCGTCCTTCTACGTAACATGGTTGGGCCCGGAGACGTTGACGAGGAGCTGGAACCAGAGGTAAAGGACGAGTGTAACACAAAGTACGGTGAAGTAAAAAGCGTCATTATTCACGAGGCATTTGGCACTATTCCCGAAGATGCTGTTAAAATATTTGTGGAGTTTAACCGCATTGAAAGCGCTATTAAAGGTAGAAATGAAAAACTATGTATGTACACTTTCCAGAAAAACTACATACGTATAAATGTATATGCTGAAAATATACATAAACTAGAGGGCCCGCTATTGCATCCTCGCTTTGATCGGATGCAGATCCACACTTAAAATTTCGTATTAAATTTAGCTTTGAAGTTAGCGCACTGAATGAGAAATAAAGATTCTTTGAAGTCGAATGACAAATATAAAATGAGGCAAGGCCTACTCTAAGCCTTAGACGAATATCAATATTATCCCATTAATATAATTTTTTTTAATTTATGTTTTTTATTTTTTAAAATGGGTTGCAGGTGGAATTAGAAAATTAAAATACCCATACGAATCTGGAAATTTTTTTTCTGATTTTTTAGAAAAAACTTCAAGTCTCTAAGACATGTGGTTTGGCCATGGCTGTGATATATCAATCAGTCAGTCAGGACAAAGCATTTTATATATATAGATGAAACATTAAATAAAAAAAATATATGCATTTAGCTTTATTTGAATGTAACTTTTAACTTTTAGTAGTTAAAGTGTTAAAGTGTTAAAGTGTGAAGCACAACAAGTATGCGAATAAACGCAGAAAATAACAGCCTAAACTGACCGATTTAAGGGGTTATATCCTAAAGTACAACTCCTAAAGAACATTTTCATAAAGATCCGAACAATAGTTCCATACGAAAATAGGTTTTTGTGCCGCAGTTTGTCACACTCAACCTCGAACTTTAAATGCGATTATCTCGAAATCGTTTTTTTACAAAAGTGCCTTTGCCGTGACTACGATTCCACAAGAACTATTTGAGCGATCTGGTTCATTCATTGTTCGTAACTAATGTGCGGAGTTCGTGAACGATTCAGTTTTCATGAACAAATTTTAATTTTTCAGATCAGATTTTTAAATAACATTTTTAGAGCTAAAAAAATTAACTTTTAAAAAAATCGTTACTGTTTATAGAAAAAACCATATATTCTTTAAAGTATACTAATGAAATTTGTTTGTTTTTTGATCTCAGTTGACCTGCTGACTTTCAATCGTAGTCACCGCGAGCCGCTTTAAAAAAATGGTTTTGGTAGAATCGCCATAACTCCGTGAATTATTTATATTTTTTCAAGAACAATAGCTTGCTTTTTTCTTCAAAATATGTACAATCAATAAAAAATAACATTTGTGTAATAAAATGACTGCTACATATTTAAAAAAAAATCCAAAGTTTCCTCAATTTTTCCGCTGAAAAAGGTATATAACCTCTTAATATTGTTTGCAGCATTTTCCTGCATATAGTAAGAAGTACCATACAAATAAAGCTTTATAAATATACAACAAGAAAATAAGTAAATGGGCCTAAATCTTTTTTTTTGACATTTTTTTTTTTTACTAAGTTGATAAGAAATAATTTTAATTATTTGTTTTTTTTGTGTTCGTTGTTCGCACATTAAAAAACATTAATAATTATGTTCAACGGTATTATGTTATACAAAAATATTTAATTATCAAATTAAAGTATATAAAACTAAGTAAGTACATATGTATGTAGGCAGGGCCGCCGAGAAAATCGGGGCCCGGGGGTAACAAAGTGTCGGCCTCCCCCCCGCTTGACATTTGTGAAAATCTCGGGCCCCTTTTGAAAATTACAGGCCCCCCTTAAAACTACGGGCCCGGGGGTAATCCCCCGTCAAAATATCTCTTATTTGGGTTATAATCAAGCACTTCTTTAAATCGCTGCCCAAAATCAGTCTGTATTTCTGCAAAATAAGGGTCCGCATATAACATATATATAGCTATATATCCATATAGAGCATCTTAGGCAGCCATTTAATGTTCTTACCAGTTTTTAAATGAAACAAAATCTTAAAATAAGAAGAATGCATTCAAAATGTTGCAGACGTAGAAATATGATACTGGGATAAACCACTCAATGGAAAAAATGTTTATATTCTTAAAAAGACACTATTTCCTCGACAAATTGTATTTCTTGTGATATATTATTTTATACACATAGTTTATCTGGAAAGTGTAATGGTTTGGTTAACATTAAAGTTTTTTATTAATTTATAGCTGTGGTGGACCTGAATGGACGTTTCTTTGGAGGCCGACAAGTGCGAGCTGGATTTTACAACTATGATAAATTTAAAAGTTTTCAATTAAATTAATTGTAAAACAGGTGCTCCGTTCAAGCCCATTAACCAGGGATCGCAAATAAGAGTAAAATAAAAGTTACTACAAAAAATTGATCTGGAAATATGGAAAAATTGGGCATACCGTGTTTAATTAAAGGAGTTTTCAAAAACAAGATAAACTTTTTCTTACCAATTTTTATTTTTCAATTTATAAAATAATAATTAAAAATAAATAAATAAATTCTTAATTTTTTTTCGTTTTAGGTATATATGTATTGTGCTTATCCACCATATGGCATAAGCATAAATAGGTGTATAAATGCATATCGCAATTGATTCTCCATTCCCCAAACAATGAGCAATGGCGGGCGCCGACCACATTTTAGCACTCACGGAAGTCCAGCTGCTGCCCCAAATGATCTGAAACACAAAAATTAAATATATTCTTACTTTGTACCTATACTTTTGCGCTTGGCTGGTACTACAATTGCGAAAAAAAAATGAAAATTGAAAAATTTATGCGATTTTAAATGAAAACTCGATTTTTACGCACTTTTTTACCAATAAAGATTTTGGTACCAGCCATGAAGCCTCTAATACACGATATTTTAAAATTTCGTGGCGATTGCTCAACTCGTCTGCCTTGAATCACTTCCGCATGGTCAAAAAATGTCGTTTCGAGTAAAACGCGTTTGAAGTTTTGCTTCAGTACCTGTTTTAAGGTGTAGGTACTCCCTGTTTTAAGGTGTAGGTTCCGTAATTCCTTAGATAACCAATTGAAATTTTGGGAGCGGACTCTAGAAACATATATCAATCCAAAAAGCCAAAAAAAAAAATCATTTTTTCGACCACACAAGGTAGAAACCCCCCTTAAAGAACTCAATTTGCAGTTACCCAATTATCACTTGGTCTTTAATTTGTTTCTTGTATCCGTAAAGTGATCTAATATATAAAAAAAACTAAGATATATATTATTTTAATTCCCCATTTTATTAATTTTAAAAACATCAGCTTTTTAATTGACTTTGATGAAAGCTTGCACCTTAAGTCTGAGACCACTGGCCTTAGTGCCGAGAAGGCTCTTTATACTGACACCTCCGTGGCAGGAACAGAATGTACAATCCTAGCCAGATCATAAAGACAAGGATAAGTGTATTTTTTTACCCTCCCAATATTCCATTCTGTTTGTATTCGAGTCCTCTTTCTTGGGAGAGTATCCATATTTTTCCCCAACGTGATGCATTACATTACGGTATGTAATTGGTCTCATTTCCAAGCCTTTGAAAATTTGCTCGATCAACATTTTAAAAGCCGGAAAATCCAATAATTTAAATGGGACCTTTTCCTCGGTGATTAGCTCCACACAAGCTCCCCTTACTTCAGCTTCAGAAAATGCCACCGAAAACTTAATTTTCTTCTCGCAGGTCTCATTGCTCTCCTTCATCATCATCTCGCTTTCATACGCTACAGAATGATTATCCAGCAAATGCCTTCGCAGGTTGGGTATATATTGGCCTTTGAACAACCGATTGCAAATCTTGCACTTGTAAACATTTTTTATTGAATCAAAAATAAACAAGAAAGGAAGCTAACTTCGGCATGCCGAAGTTTGAATACCCTTGCAGTGAGTAGAAGAAGAGGAAGAAAAATGTTCTGACTTTCCGCTTTCTCGGGTACTAACATAAGGTAAATGTTGCGAGCGAAAAATGTTGCGAACAAACTAAATGAATTGATATATATATATATATTCCTATGGAAGCTATATGATATAGTGATTCGATTTTAATAAAATTAAAACCGAAATTCTGGAATAATACAAAATGGCCATGTCTTAAATTTTATGAAAATGTATTGAAAATTGGCTAAGTTATACTTTTTTTTCCCAAAAATGTACCAATCAGTCCTATGGCAGCTATATGATATAGTCGTCCGATCCGGCCCGTTCTGACATATATAGTAGTGAGAACATGTAGAAGACTATCTGCAAAGTTTCATTCAGATAGCTTTAAAACTGAGGGACTAGTTTGCGTAGAAACGGACGGACAGACGGACATGATGGATGCTGATGAAGAATATATATACTTTATAGGATCGGAAACGGCTCCTTCACTGAGTTGCGAACTTCTGGTTAAAATTATAATACCCTGCAAGGGTATAAAAAAGCAATATCACCTGCCTATAAATAAACGAAATAAAAAAATAAAAGATGCACGACTAAATTATATATTATTTAAATAAATACAAAGTTGTTCCTGTGATCTAGAAGAGAGGAGAAAAGGGAGAACCTGGGGAGCCGGATCGGCGAACCCAAGAAGTGAGTGATCAGGGACAGGACAGGGACTTCAGGCGGATATAAAGCTATTTTTTTCCTGTAGAAATCGACCAGACCCAGGTTTCCAAGGAGGAAAAGCCAGACCAAGTTCCGGGCCTGGCTTTCTTTTTTTTTTTTTTTGCGGCTCCAAGTTTTTTTCCTGCAGGCCCAATTTGTTTTGGCTGACAAGCATTTTTTTTTTAACGGCATATACATATATATTTTTTTTGGCGAAGACAATTGTGATACCTATGTATATATGGCTGCTAGGCAAAGCAATGATTTATTGAAGACATAATTCATTCGGGTGGCCAAGCCTCTGTGCCCATCGAGTGCTTTTTATAATTTCTCCGCCACTGTGCAAAAATCTCGCCAGAACCACAGTGACGCACAAAATCAGTCGTCGTGAGGACCGACACGCCTTCCGAGGGGCGGCAACGGGAGCCACCAAAGGCTTTAGCCATTTTTTTTAATCTTAGTTTTTTTTTTGTTTATTTATTGGTTGAAACGGATCCAATAAAGAGAGTTGAGTTGAGTTGATATTTCAAACTGAAACTTTATTTTCTAAGTCCTAGCTTAGGTAGCTAACATGAAATTTACATATTCTAATCTTATCTCTAACTAGACCAACGCAGTGGCCATCTGTTCCCCAGGTGTGGGAAAGGGTCTTATTCCTTATCTTCAAGGAAATGCTACGTGATCGCTTGCATCTTTATTTAAGTGATGAAAACCCACGCAGGAGTTCGTTGTTTATCCCAGATATCTATGCCTAACGATCAAGCGTTGTTTATATTTAGATAAGGCCTTGCTGCAGCGCTTCACTAGCTGTACATACATTTCTTATGTAAATTCTTATACATATATGGTCAAGGGTACAGTCGGTAACGTTACATTCTTACGCACATTTTTGGCTATATCTCAGAAAAAATAATTAAAATGCATAATGTCTTATATGCATCTGAAAGTACTCTTAGAGACTTACATTTCGTGGGTTCAAAGTTTATTTTTATCTCTCTTGCCTTCGGAGTAATCAGCTTTCAAAGTGGTCGGTAACGTAACATTTTTTTGGAAGTGACTTCTGAGGTTAGTGCACAAATGCTTTATTATTAGTGAATGTAGCTGCACATATTTTTGATTATAAGCATTTTTTGAAAGATAAGGAATGAAAGAAAAGATATATATATCTGATTAGCCGAAAAATGTATTTTTTGTGCCTCTACGAGCCTAAAACCAAAGTCGGTAACGTTACACGTACGAAATTCTGAGAAATTTTGACGAAAATAAAGCAAAAATACACTCAAATTTTATTAATAAGTTTAAATAAGCAAAAATATAGTACACTTTATTGAGTTTTTTGGTTTTCAGCTGCTTAAATAGTCACTTTGAGTGGCTTAATAGTCATATTTCTTAAATATGTTTTGAGGTTTCAGAAGTCACTAATTTTCCTTTCAATACTTGAATTTGATGGGCAGATGAAATACCAGAAATGTTCTTCGCACCGGCAAACACAGCAACTGAGTAAAACTCATTGTTAATTTGGTGAAATTCTACATCTGTGACTTCTTCGTGTGCTTCAATTCGTTTGAGATAAATACTTTCGATTGAAACAATATGTTATGGTACAAAGCGCTCGTAAAGATTGTTAACTGACGTTGATTCTAGTGGGCACTTTGTACTTCATCCTGGGCCTCACAAACAAAGTTTTCGGCGAAATCCACTTGTATCAATGCCTCATCGACAAATTCGATATTAGAGGCCCGTGGAAGATAGTGAAGGATGAATATTTCAGCTTGTGCACGTTTGACAAAACAGTGTTTGAGAAAATGGGACGGTATGGCAGCAAGATGTGCGATGAGGTCTGATAAAACACAGCCCTCTGTAAATATACAATGAATATATCAAAAATGGTCGGTAACGTTACACATGTTTTCAGTCATTTATTCCACCATGGTACTATTTTTGATTAATTTCAATTTGGAGTCTTAAAATACACTCTAAATACACACAAAAAATGTATATCATCAAATTGGTTGAGTTGCTTAAATATGTGTAAAAAAACTTTTTCTAAATTTTTGTCGGTAACGTTACTCCCAAAAAGCGGTACATTGAAAGGTTGTTAAATAAGACCACGGATAATATTTTTGTTCGAAATTTTGATATAATATTTTGATTTTGAGTATATTACACTGAATTTAATCAAAATTGGATCATAAAAAGTTGAATAAAATATAAATTCTTACCCTTTTCTGAGGCTCTGTTGATTTATCAATTTGCGACACACAGTAAGAACAAGCGAATGAGTTGCGAAATTTCAAGCCAAAGAAACATTTCTTTGTGTGACATTAGTGTTTCCCGATGCTATGGAATATATTCTAACAGAATATCATAGCAATAGCGGTAAATTCAAAGAAAAAAATGTTGTTGCTTGGTTTCGTTTAACGTACCCTTGACCATATTCATGTTCGTCTGAACATTCTGCCAAGGGCCAGCAAAAGTAGATGTATATTTAAATTAGTTGCATTATAAAAATAGTGGACTGTATTTATTTTATTCGATATAATTTATTTTGCAACTAACATTTGCAACGGCCGTGCCTTTTAATATGTTTATTTTATTTGTTTACAATTCTGTTTTTAATATCTTAAAGTACATATTTTTTGTGTTACAAACAACGATATAGTGGACTGTATTTTTGTCTATATATATTTTCTTAATAATTTTGTTGCTTATATCAACAGCTATCGGGTTAAAATGGGGTATGACCCCAAAAATTGTCCGTTGGCTGTACACGGCTATTATTCGCCCAATACTCCTCTACGGGGTGGCTATTTGGTGGCCAGCTCTAAAGCGGTCCACCTGCCTCTGCACGTTTAGAAAAATCCAACACATGGCCGAGATCTGCATGACAGGCGGCCTGCGCACGACCCCGGGAGACGCTCTGGACGTTCTCCTGGATATCCTTCCAATAGAAATAGTGGGAGAGATGACCGCGTCACTCTCGGCACTAAGGCTGAAGGGCGCAGGTCTGTGGAGGCGTTCGAGTTTCGGGCACACGAATCTCGACACTGCTGAGGGAAACACAGTGTCCCTACTGTGTCCCGCTGAACACCCTACCACACCCTTCCAGGTTTACATCCCCGACAGAGAGGAATGGAACCTTGGACCTCCTGGACCTCTACGGTCCCTTCACATCTACACGGATGGCTCAAAATTGGACGGCCGGGTGGGAGGAGGTATATACTCCGAGCACCTGAGAGTTAGCGTCTCTTTTAGGCTACCCGACCACTGCAGCGTCTTTCAGGCGGAGGTTTACGCCCCCCCACCAGGGTCAGAGCTCCCATATGTATATTCTCTGACAGTCAGGCCGCCCTGAAGTCACTTGAAGCCATCTCTTCAAACTCGAAGACCATTAACGCCTGCCGCAGATCTCTTCACGAGATGGCGGAGCAGTACGACCTCCACCTCATATGGGTCCCAGGACATAGGGACATCGAGGGCAACTGCGCTGCCGATGAGCTGGCCCGGCAGGGTACAACCTCCCCTCTTCTCCCGGAGAGGGCGTCAGTTGATATGCCCTTGGCCACTCGCAGACTTCTCTCTCAGGAAATGGGAAAACCTAATCACCTGCCGCCACGCTAGAATAATCTGGCCACGCCGATCAGCGAAACGCTCATTGGAGCTATTTTCACTAAGCAGGGAAAGCTGCGCCCTTGCCGTCAGGGCTCTTACTGGTCACTGGCTACTTGGAACACATGAGTCCAGGCTGTCAGTGCACCATAACGACTTCTGTAGAAGCTGTAGGGATGAGGAGGAGGAGGAGACCGCCCTTCACCTCCTCTGCCACTGTCCGGCCCTAAGCAGACGAAGACTGCAGTATCTGGGCTTCCCCACCCTTGTGGATCTCGCAGAGCTAAGCGAGACATCACCGAGGCAGTTAACCCGATTCATCCAAGGATCGGGTTGGGCCTCTCTCACGTAAGGATTCGTTATCGGCCCATTAGAACCTGCACTGGACGGGGGATCTAAGCCTACGCGGCATCACAAAGAGCCACTTCAGGCTCAAGTGGATGGACCGGCTCTCTTGAGTCGGCCATCACCGCCTTAACCTAACCTAACATCAACAGTTAATATTTACACTACTGACAATGGACCTGCGAAGGTTATGGCTTGCAATCTTTGTTGAATAGCACATTTTCGTATAAAATATATTATTAATACTACCATTATTATTAATGCAATAATTAATCCAGCATGTCCGGAAATATGATGGAAATCTAAGTCCTTTAATTTCTGATGATGCTCCTTCATATATTTAATTTCATTATTTAATCGTTCAAATTCTGCAGTATGATTTAATAATGATAGTTTTAGCGGATCCCAAATAATCTTCGGAACTTCACTAACTAGCCTTTACTTTAGCCACTCGGACCTTATAATTTTTTTCTTTATGGACTTTTTCCACCTTTCCTAAAGGCCATCTTTCTGGATGACAATTTTCATTCTTCATGATTTTTTGCCTTTGGTTAAAATTGGAAATTTCTTTATTTTTAAAAATACCTCCGAAGTGAGGTCCTGCCGGGGGAACTAAATGCCGACTTCTTTTACTTTTTGAAAATACTTTTTCTTGAACAGGGCTTTTCAAGATCTTTAATTTATTTTTAAAACCATTTGGTTTTATTTTGGGTTGAGCGCAGTTATGAACCACAATCGTACTTGAGACGATTGATGATTTTCTAGAAGTTTTTGTGCAGCCCGACACAATCCAACCGAATACCGTTTTTTGCCCAAGGAGCCCGTCTATTTTTATAACTCCATTATGCAGAATGTGAGTGTATACGTCTGCTCCAATAATTAGATCAATACGACCTGGTTTGTTAAATTCGGGATCGGCTAATTTAAAGCCATTCCATTTTTTCTGATCAACATTAATTGTGTTGACTGGAAGTGCTTTCATCAGTTTTGGAAGAATAATAGCATCTACCTTTAAATTATTTTTGGTTCTAATGTGCAGATTAACTTTATGTTTTGAAATGCACTTTTTATCAGACGTTACTCCACTAATCTCTGTGTACACTTTTATTCTTGGTGATTGCAGAATTTGTGAAGTTTCCTCTGAAATGATTGTACTTTGAGACCCACTGTCCATCAAAGCTCTTAACTTTTTAAATTCTCCATTTCGGGATTTAACTTGGATCAGGGCAGTGGCTAACAACGCTTGCCCTGTTGTCCTACACGTATTCACTTGTCCTTGATTATGACCTGATAAGTGAAGTAACGTGTGGTGCGGTTTTCGACAAGTCGAACAAAGCTGCTCGCTTGTACATTTTTTATTAAATGGATGCCTAAGACATCTCAGGCAAATCCGATTTTTTCTTGCCCAGTCAAACCTTTCTCCTGGGTATTTTACTTTAAATTCGTGACATAGAATTAAATAATGCCCCGGTAATTTGCAATATGCACAATTGTCAATATAATTTTTATTAATGTTAGTTTTAATTATCTTCTTTACAGGTTCATCTTCCTGTGAAAATGATGAAATAGAATTGAGCCTTTGCTCTAAAAAGTCCATGACATCAGAAAGTGCCTGGATTTCTTTTGTCTTTTTGACATGGCTTTCAAATAAATTGAGCTACTCTTTGTTAAATTTTCTTAGAATTATGTGAGCAAAAATTGCATCCACATCTTCTGGCAACTGTGCCTTCAATTTGACAATTTAAATTGACTCGTTAATCGTGTCAATAAATGTCTTAATTTGCTTATTTGATTCCAAATTTAAACTTGGCATATCAATAAGCCTATTCATGTGCTCTGAGAAAATTTTCCTTTTATTTTCAAACCGCTTGGTCAAAGACTTCCAAGTGGCTTCGTAATTTTCTCCAGAGCCAAGCAGTAAATGAGTCACCATATTCCTGGCTTCTCCTTTTAAAGCTGATTTTAGATAATTAAATTTGAGTGAAGGACTAAGATCCTCCCTCGTATGAATGAGCTCTGCAAAGAGCTCGTTAAAAAGATCCCATTCTTTGGAATCACCAAAGAAAGTGGGTATCTGAATTTTAGGCAGGGTTGGTAACTCCTCTGCCTTAACAACCGTCGACATTTCAGCTTTGTTGTTTTCTCCACTGAGTCGACTATTTATGGCTGCTAAAATATTCTGCCTGTCAAATTCAAGTTCGCTAATTTCTTCATTAAATAGCGAACTTTCGAAATAAGTGTTAACCTGTTCTATCAGGTTATATATTTTGTTCCAAAGGAACTCTATTTTGTTTTTCCTTATTTTAAGGAAATCTGGACTACTATCTATAATTTTGGACGTATCATCTAAATATTCTTTAAATTGACTAACATTATTTTGGAACGCCTGCTCTATTTTTATAGTGTTGTCACTTGGCTATTGTGCCATACCCTCTGTTCTTTGAATACCCTTCTTCTCCGGGTTTGAAAAGGGAGCTGGGTGCTCAACGGAACTACTTTTACTTTTTTTTGCTTTAATTTTAATTTGAGCTAAGACCATCATTATTAGGTCATACTGCTTTGAATTAAAATATTCATGATCGACAGCGCCGATCTTTATTAAATTGCTATGATTAGCAATAAAGCATTTTTGAAGCTCCTCTAAGCTTACTAAATCGGAATCTGACAAAGTTGGTTTTGCTTCCAACTTCTTAATTTCCAAAATAATTTCAAACTGCTTTTTTAAAAATTGAATGCTTTTTTCCGACTTCATTATGAATTAAAGATTTTTTTTTTTTTTGGTGGTAGGTATAAGAAATTTTTTTTTTTTTTTTTTTGTTTGTTAATGAGCTTGATTTCACAAGTTTTTAATTGTAATCTGTTCTTTTTTTTTTTTTTCTAACCAAAATAAATTCTTAGGAGCAATAAAATTAAAATACGTAATGTTCAGCTTATCTTGCGTCCTTTTTGATGTTGGTGTCCGATGGTGGCGATGCGCTGTTGTTGCTGCTGCTGTTGTTGTTGCTGCTGTAGTTCCTGCTATTGTTGGCGATGATATTTTCACAGGGTCTTCCTTCCATCCTTCTCAATGTTTAACTTGTTGACGTCGATGTTTAAAAATGATTTAAAGATGATTTTTGTTTTTGGCACATTTTTTTTTATTTTTGTAGTCCAGTCAGAAGAGGCATTTATTTAGCACTCTTTTTATTCACTAATGCTCTAACGGCATTTGTACTGCACTCAATTTATGAGCTGTTTATATAATGCTCTATGGCATTTATTTGGAACTTTTTTTTTATTAAATGCTCTAACTGCACTCAATTTCTGAGCTGTTTATGTATATAATGCTCTATGGCATTTATTTGGCACTTTTGTTTTATTAAATGCTCCAACGGCATTTATTACTGCACTCAATTTCTGAGCTGTTTATATAATGCTCTATGGCATTTATTTGGCACTTTTTTTTTCCACAATTGCTGATGTATGGCCTCAAGCACGCCTTACCACAAATTATTATGGCAAACAAAACGACCTTTATTTATTTAAATACTATAAGGCGTTTGTTTTAATTTAAAACATAAAAGATTCTTTTTGTATCTTTTTGCTTTTTTTTATACTCTGTCCCTTACCACGCAGGGGGAAACAAGAGTCAATTATTTTTGCTACCTTTAGCTGCAAGATTAACTTAGCAATACTTAAAGGAGCTGGCCTTTCTCTGAGTCCCTTACCAATCAGGGGGATACTGCAGAGTTGATTTAAGGCTCGATTGACCAAAATGAAAGGGATCCAATAAAGAGACCTTCATTCGTTGAGTTGATATTTCAAACTGAAACTTTATTTTCTAAGTCCTAGCTTAGGTAGCTAACATGAAATTTACATATTCTAATCTTATCTCTAACTAGACCAACGCAGTGGTCATCTGTTCCCCAGATGTGGGAAAGGGTCTTATTCCTTATCTTCAAGGAAATGCTACGTGATCGCTTGCATTTTTATTTAAGTGATGAAAACCCACGCAGGAGTTCGTTGTTTATCCCAGATATCTATGCCTAACGCTCAAGCGTTGTTTATATTTTCGATAAGGCATTGCTGCAGCGCTTCACTAGCTGTACATACATTTCTTATGTAAATTCTTATACATATATTCATGTTCGTCTGAACATTGGTATTTGTTTGTTTTATTTATTTCCCATTTTATTTATTTATATATATATATTTATATATATATATATATATATATATATACATTTATATATATACATTTATTTATTTATATATATATATATATTTATTTATATATTTAATAATATATTTATATAATATATATATAGACGCTCTCCCGGGTCAGTGCTGGTTCAGTGGTCGACCTCACGTTTGTGAGCGACTCTAAAGCCTCCCAGTGCGTATGGGAGCTCAGCGGGATATACACAGCCAGCGACCATGCCGCCATATTCACCAACCTGACATCACGCCTGCTCCACGGTCCCACTCGAGACCGGTGAGGAGTTACAGGTCCGACACACATGATGTACAGTTGTTCTTGGAGGGCATGGAGAGACTGGATGTCTCTGGCTCCGCTGAGCAGATGGCTGAAGATGCCATGCGGCAGCTCCAGGCGGTCTGTAATGGCTGCATGCAAGTCAGGAGTCCCCACAGCCGCCACCGCGAGCCGGTGTTTTGGTGGAATCAGTCGATAGCCGACGCGCGGAGCGACTGCGTCCGGTCCAGGCGACGTTACCAGCGGTCGTATGGTACCCCTTCCTTCTAGACAAAAGGCGGGAGTATCAGACCTGTCGCGAGCAAATCCAAGTGTTTTCTTGAACTTTGCGACTCGGCGGACCACGACCCGTGGGCAGCGCTTACAAAACTGTCGTTAAGCGTATTAACTGCCCCGGCAAGTTTGCGCCGGAGAGTCTAAAGCGGATCGTGGAACACCTGTTCCCATCGATGGACGTCCCAACATTCCTGGCATGTTTTGCCCCGGTCACGGCGCAGGAGATACAGGAGGCGGCCGCAAGGCTAAAGACGTCGAAGGCCGCTGGCCCCGATAATATACCCAATAAGGCCCTCAAGCTCGCACTGTCGTGTCGGCCTGATCTCTTTGCGAGGCTGTTCAGCAGATGCTTGGCAGAGGGCGTGTTCCCGCCCAGGTGGAAGTTGCAGCGGCTGGTTCTATTGGCGCAGCCCGGAAAGCCGCCGGACGACCCGGCATCCTTCAGACCAATCTGCCTCATCGACGGAGCCGGAAAGGTGCTCGAGCACTTAATAGGATCGAGCCTAGAGGAGGCGATCCAAGCAACTGGCGACCTCTCGGCCGCGCAGTTCGGCTTCCGAAAGGCGAAATCCACTGTCGATGCCATCTCCAAGGTGGTAGACATCGCCAGGTCGGCAATAGCCGGAAAGAGGTGGAAAGGCGGCTCGAAAGAGTACTGCCTTGTGGTAACGCTGGATGTACGCAACGCCTTCAACACGGCGAGATGGAGCTGCATCATGGAGGCACTATCCAGCTTTGGAGTCCCCCCATACCTCTTGAAGACGATGAGCAGCTATTTCGAGGACCGAACGTTAGAGTTTACCACCTCTGACGACGCGGAGTCGGTTGAGCTCTCCTGCGGTGTACCTCAAGGTTCCGTACTAGCACCGCTACTATGAAATGCGATGTACGATGGAGTACTGCGCCTCTCACTACCCGGTCGGTCTGAGCTCGTGGGCTTCGCCGACTACATTGCGGTGGTCGTCGTGGATAAGGTGCTATCTCGTGCCGAAGAGACCTGCAACTCGTGCATCGTGGCCATCAGCTCATGGCTGTCAAGCGTAGGCCTGCAGCTAGCGCCACATAAGACGGAAGCCGTACAGGCAAGCAGCAGAAAGAAGGTCGAAACCGCAACCATCGAGGTGGGCGGCGCATCAATCAGATCGTCCAGAGCGATTAAATACCTTGGAGTCATGCTGGATACAAGGCTCTCGTTCCGTGAGCACCTCGCTTATGCCAGCACTAAGGCGGCTATATCCTTCCGGGCGCTGTCTCGGATCATGCTGAACCGCAGAGGCAATAAACAAGGAAGTAGACTACTCCTAACGAGCGTGACGAGAGCAACCCTGCTGTACGCTGCCCCGGTCTGGGCGCACGCCATGGCGACGCCCTCGTACAGCCGCGGAATGAATGCGACGCACCGGCTTACCGCTCTGCGTATATGCAGCGCATTCCGAACAGTGTCTGACCAGACGGCACTGGTCCTAGCCGGGACCCCCCCCTTTTTCCTGACCCAAGTCCTGAGCGGCCATGGGTGCTTCAGAGGGTACTTTCACACGTGTGGGCATGAGGACAGCGCTGCCTGCGCGTGGTGTGCAGACGGCTCAGAGGAGACCGCGGAGCACGTAGTGTTCTGCGGGCGATTTGAGAGCGAGAGGAGGCGACTGGAGGAGATCCTAGGCGGCTAGAGCAGTGTGGACAACCTAGTCGAAATGATGCTTGTCAGCAATGCCAATTGGCAGGCGGTGAGCTACTATGCTGAGACGGTATTGACCAGACTCCGGGCGGAGGAGCGACGCACGAGAGGCGTAACGGGCTAATGGGGGCTATGCTTTCGCGAAGCAATGCTTTGCGGCCGTACCGCGAGGACTTCGTCTCCATTTTTTAGCCATACGCAACAACCCCCCCCACTTTTTACAATACCCTCCCTTCCCCTCACCCTTTTAAATAAAGCATGAATTAAAAAAAAAAATTAAAAATAAAAAAGGTCGAGAACTGGAGAGTGTCGACTCAAATCTCCTTTTCTGACCACAGATACATCTTCTTGCATCGGTTATGTAACGATTTAGCCTTGGTCGTTGCGAGGTTCAGAAGGGCGCACGCTTTCGTCCCGGCTGGGGCTCGTCGGCAAATGGGTGGATCTTTGCCCTCCTGAACTCTGTCGCTAATCATGTCATAAAGTTCAATAAAAATGCGTGCTGCGACGAAAATAAATTGGGGACCAAACAAAATACAAAACACCGAGAGAAAATACTAATAAACACGATCGCCACATATTTGGCTCGCTTCTGGTGGTGGCGAAGCGGCTCTGCCCTCCCTTCCTTTGGTCATCATATTACCTAAAATTCTACTGATGACCCCTTTTTGGCGGTCTAGGGCCTCCCTAGGAAAATCATGCTAGCTGAAGGCAACAAGGAATTTAGATTAAAACATTATAAATTTATTTTCTTAACCACTAAAAAATGTTCCTCGATGTAGACATATGTGCATAATTAAAATAGTAATCTTGAACGCCAAATTCGAGCGGAGTTAACAAATAAGTAAAACCTCAATGGCCAGCAAATGCTTAACATTTAAATCAAAAATATAGGGATTAAAATTATCCAAGGTAGTTATACCATTGGCCTACAATAATTAATTAAAGGTATAAAATTCTAGCGAGCGTGGAAAATAGTTTAATTAAAGTGGAGCTAAACAAAACATATATATATAAAAGCGAAATATGCTGATCGGGCTTTGCTGCCGAATTTAAATTCATTTAATTTGCTTGGGGGAAACTAGACCCGCGGTTGACAAATTCGTACAAAAAATAGGCCGTAATTATCGGCTGGCTTTCCCATGTATTTATTCAGTATTCTTTACACTCACTCATTCCAAATTTTCCCGCGAAGAAAGCGCTTTCCTGCGTAGATGTTGTTGGTGGTGGTTGGCTGCGGAAAAAAAGATATTTATTCGAATTTATCCCCCGAAAATCTTCCCACTATCTGCATCTAAATATTTTTCTCAATCTTTCGGCAATATGCCTTGGCTCATATTTTGTTTTCTCACTCTAATCTCACTTCTCGCTCGACGCCGCACAAAACTTAACACTAAACAAAAATTAAATTAAACTAAAATTTATAAAATATCCGACGAGGTACTCTGCATAATTCTTAGCCTTGTCCTCGATCATAAATGCGCTTATATCTCTGGGCAGTGGAGGAAATGTCCAATTTTCCCAGGCTTAGCTGTTGACTTGCGGCATCATTTTGAACCGCCAAGAAAAGAAAAGGAGCAACAACAACTGCTTGGCTGGAGACGGAGGCGCGGAAGGTAGCGGGAGATATGTATATATATCCGAAAAGGGACAAACGGAAAAATCCCAGATGTAGCGGGAACTAAGTGTCCAAAAGAGAGAGACGGAGGCCTCCAGATGAAGCGGGAACTATGTGTCCAAAAGAGAGAGACGGACACCTCCAGATGCAGCGGGAATAAAGTACCCAAAACGGACTAGCGAATACCTAACCCCATGCTAGCTATTGCCGAAAGTATTACACCAAGCCCGTGGCAAGGGGGGCGAGGTGCTCCGTTCCTCTTTTCGCTGACGCTGGGCTGCGGTGATGCTGCGCTTCTGATGATCTGCTTGGAGTTCGTTTTCTTCGTGTTTTCCCCTCCTTCGCTTCCCTCTGCGCTTGGAGACGCCTTATGTCGCCGCCGCTTGTGTCGCCGCCAGGGAAAGGCAATTTTTATTGGGGCCGTATTTCTCGATTTCTTCGATTTGCACTGAACACTATATTAGCTATATGACTTCACTTCCGCGCAAGTCTTTACGATCCGCTAGTGGGGACGCCGAGATTGAATATGCCGAACGCCGCGCTCCTAAGCAAACGGCCAACCTCGATCGCTCAGCCGAAGTCTAAAAGCCTTCGGGTGAAAGGCGGGAAAGACCCGGTTAATTTCTCTTAACCTTTTCGTATCCGCTCTGACCTATTCCCGCTTCTGCCGCTAGGTGGCGCTTTGCAGTCCCAACGCCTTTTCTTGAAACTCTTTCCCTGAAATCTAGGTGGCGCTAACGGGTTTTGAATCCAAGCGTTACAAATACCCCCCGCCAAAGATCAGACTTGGGGTGAATCAACCCAGGCTGATCCCAACTAAGCTTGGGTCTGCTACTGCTTCAAATCCTTAGCATGGAACCGTCCAATCGCACGTCCTTGGGAGGTCTTCCAACCATAGCATGCACTGCCCACCTTCTTTCGGATCCTGGCCTTCACATAGGCAGGGCCTAGCTTGGAACTATATCCAGCCTGAAAATTGCTTTGTTTAAAGTTCTTTCGGAATACCTCCTGGCCAACAGCATATGACACTTCCCTCGACCTTAAGTTGTAGTTTTTTTCGTTTTTGTCCCTCTGCTTTTCCATTACTTCCAGAGCCTTAATTCGCACCAACTCCAAAGAATCCGGCTTGGAAAAACCTATGGTTCTATCTTCCAACAGATGGAGAGCCCTCAGCAATTTATAGTTCGCCCCCGATGCAACATATTGCTGGCCGAAAACCATATAATATGGCGACGTTCCCAGGCTCGAATGCACAGCCGTTCGCAACGCACAGGCAATGCTGCTAAGCTCCTCGTCCCAATTTTTTTGATCCGTCTTTACGTAGGAACGGATCGCAGCAATCACTGAGCGATTCACTCGCTCGGACGCATTTGCTTGGGGCGAATAGACAGCCGTGACCGTATGCGAAATTTTATATCCGTTAAGGAAACTTTTAAAATTGTCTGACTTAAACTGCGATCCATTATCTGACACAATCGTCTCCGGGAAACCGAATGTATGGAAGAGCTCCTTCTGCAAGTAACTGATAACCACATCAGCTGTTAATTTTTTTACTGGCTTCAAAAAGACGAACTTTGAATAGTGATCAAGGACTATAAATATTCCCACATGCCCGCTTTTGGACCGCGGATAAGGGCCCAGAAAGTCCACGTATAATTTTTGGAAAAATCGCTGAGACTCTGGTGCTGCCCCCATTGGCGGTCTCTGAATGCGATTAGGTGCTTTTGCTGCTTTGCACATGTCGCAAGCAAGAACATAATTCTTGACATCTTTGACCAAACCTGGCCAGTAATAAAGTCGTCTGACTCGCTCTAGCGTCTTATGGATGCCACCATGCGACGCTAAAGGACTATCGTGGGCTCTTGCTAACACCTCCGGTATCAACTCTTGAGGGATCCACAATTTCCATAGGAAATTGTCATGGAGCAGGTCGCCTGTTGAATGGTCGCACCTTTTATATAGCCGGCCATCCTCAACCTTCAAATCCGGCAGACTATCCTTATTGGCTTCGACTTGATGGGCCATGGCTACGTATTCTGCCGACTTAAAAGATGGCGATTCCAAGTCGATCTCAGGACTGTTATCTAAAGCCGCCAAGTCTTCCTCATTAACCCTAGAAAGGGCGTCTGGAACCACATTGAGCCGTCCACTTCGGTGTTCGATCTTAAAATTGAATCCCTGCAGTTTCAATGCCCATCGCGCCAGTCGGGAATTCAAATCCGTTTGGGACATGAGCCACTTAAGCGATGCATGATCTGTAATAACAGTGAACTCATGCCCTTCGACGTAGGCTCTGAAGCGATTTATGCATACAATCGCCGCTAAGCACTCTTGCTCCGTTACCGAATAATTCCTTTGGGCCTTGTTGAGCTTTTTTGAGACAAAGGCAATAGGAAACTCGTCCCCCTCTGCAGTCTTTTGCACCAAAACACCCCCGACTCCAGTTTTACTGGCATCACAATGGATGTAGAAGGGTTGGCCAAAGTCCGGGCTACGCAGAACTGGTGCCGCACATAGCATGGTCTTTAGCTCTTCGAACGCTTTTTTTCCTTCCGGAGTCATGGCAAACTTGCGTCTGGGTTTCAGCAAATCTGTGAGTGGCGAAGCTACCGACGCAAAATTGCTTATAAACTTCCTGTACCACCCAACCATTCCGAGAAATCTGCGAAGAGCTTTCAACGAATTCGGGATTGGGAAGTCAGTCATCGCCGATATCTTCTCAGGATCTGTACGTATGACTCCCTCTCCGACAATGTGCCCCAGGTACTTCACCGAGCACATGCAGAATTTGCTTTTTTCCACGTTCAGTGTCAAACCCGCCAACCTTACATAGCTCGCAACCCTTTTCAATACCTTTAGATGCGAGTCGAAGCTATCTGAGACTATTAACAAGTCGTCCAAATAGACGAAAACTTCGTTCCTCAGATCGGCCGGTATCACCTTGTCCATAAGCCGAGTCATGGTTTGAGACGCATTGGTGAGCCCAAACGGCATGACTTTGTATTGGTACAGCGGCTTGCCTGGAATAGTAAACGCCGTTTTGTCCCGAGACTCTAGATCCAAAGGTATTTGCCAGTAAGCATCTTTAAGATCCAAGCTCGAAATAAACATGGCCCTAGGCAAGCGACTTAAAATTCCATCTATTTGAGGCAACGGATATGCATCTTTCTTTGTGAAGGCATTTACTTTTCGGCTATCTAAGCAAAGCCTTACTTTCCCGGGCTTCTGAACAAGCACCACTGGAGACGACCATGCACTGTCAGATTCCTCGATGACTCCTAATTTCAGCATTCGGTCTACTTCCGCATAGAGAAGCTTCTCGATAGCCGGAGATACCGGAAAATGCCGTTGCTTTACAGGCTTAGCCTCTCCTACATCGATCGAGTGGGACAGAAGTGAGGTTTTTCCTAATCCAGAAACAGCGAAAGACGGAAACTCCGCAACTACTTTCTGCAATTGCCCCTTCTGGCTTGTCGATAGCTCATGCGATTCGGGGCTTATTTCGGCTATTTGCATTTCTGGCGGTAAAAGATTGAATTTGGACCAAAAGTCGATCCCTAAATACAAGTCCTGGCTCAGCGAAGGAATTATGAAAAACTCTAGCTCCTTAGTATTGGACTCATAAGTGACAGGGGTTTTCCATCTGCCAATGACTTCTTGCTGCCCGCCATCAGCAGTATGTGCAATGGACATGCCTCGTTTAAATGGAATCCGCTTACTGATTATTTCTTCCGCTAGTTTTCCACCCACTACGCTCATGGCTGCCCCTGTATCTAGTAAACCTAGCACTTTTCGATCAAGAATTTGTACCTCCGCATAGGGACGTTTATCGCTCTTCTTATATCGGATTGCATTGATAGTTTTAGCTGCTTCCCAAAACGCTCTCATCCGCTTGGAGTTCCTGGAGGTAGGTTCCAGATGGACTAAATCCTCATTTGGCATGGAACTTGGCTTAATTATTAAATTTCTGGGAAATACCTTACTACTATCGGAACTTAATTCGACAAACCTATCACTATTTATTTTATGGCTACTATCTACTGATTGTCGTCGCGATTCAAGGGCTGGTGGCGACGAACACGGTCTAGCTGACGAGGCTGTGTGTTCGGCCTGGAGTTTTTTTGTTGGCATTTTTCGCACGATGGCTTATATATATTTGGGGCACCACACCCATAGCAGAAAACTTTCCGCTTGCCTCCGCAATCCTGGTACCGATGGCCTTCTTTGCGGCAATTCCAGCAAATCAAAGCTAATGCCTCTATATCGCATCCCTCTAATTCGCCCTCAGAAAATTCTGCCGCATCTTCGACCAGCTGATCCTCAACTATTTCGGCCACCTGTTTGCGAGCCGGCCCATTATTCTGGTACCCAAAATTTCGCCTTCTCTCCTCGTGATACTCCTCTCGGCGTCTGCACATTTCCCTTAACTCTTCTACTGATTCTATCTTAAAATTCAGCAACTGATATCTGGTTTCGGGCCTTAGATTTCTCCGCAGTATATCCATTAACCTCTTCTCGGACAAAGGGACCTCCAAGTTATCCATAAGCTGGGCTATGGCTTCGTAAAAGCTATCGAAACTTTCTTTGTCCCGCTGCTTCCTATCCTTGATTGCTTCTTCAATGTCGCCCTCAGTCCGAGTGTCCTTGAACTGCTTCCTCAACGCCTGACAAAGCAAGTCCCAACGGATATTCCTAGAAGTCTTGTGGAATCTCCAATAAAATTCCCTTGCTTTGCCATCGAAAAGTATGCTGGCGTTGCTACACAAAACTGGGAAATTTCCCTCCAGAGTCTGCTGAGTCTTAGTTTCAACTCGATAGATAAAGTGGTCTACAGGAATGCTTCCCGGACTACCGTCAAAACGCAATTTCCACCCATTTATTATCTGGACTACCTTATCTGGCCTATTTGCAAGATCGGATATTTGGCTTCTGGGGGTTTGTCTTCCCTCAGGCTGAAATTCTTGAGGAATATGAAAATCCATCTGATCTTGGTCGTGCCCTATGGTAACCGGAGTTGCAACTCGCCCTAAGGAAAGCGATTGAAATTGCGCAGCTACAGTTGTTTGAATTAGCTGAGCCATATGCCCGGACAACTGTGACATCATTTCGGTTTGCATTGTTTGCACAGCTTCCGTAATCATGCTCCCTACAGCTGCGGCAGATATCGCCGGTTGCGCTGACACTTCAGTCCCGCCTACATCACCTGAAGTTTTGGCTGGAGCGCTGACCTTGCCTCCCACAGTCTGCTTCGTTCCCTGTGATCCAGACGCAGCAGGCACTACCTCAAAACAAGCCGTGTTGCAAGCCGGGCACTTCCCGTACTTCTTGGAGTAAGCCGAAAGACAGGATCTGTGGAATTCCTTCTTACATTTGGTTTTAAATATGCCTTCTTGCCCTAACTCTTTTCCGCACAAAGTGCAGTTAATTTGAGGAGCTTCCGCACCCTCCATTTCAGCAAGCTAATAGCAGTCGGATTTATTTCGCAACCTTTTGTTTATCTAGGAACATTTCTCCAAACCCAATCCAACCAAATCCCAAATAACACAACCTTTTAAATGCGAATAAATAATGAATAATAATTAATGAATATAACCTATTAGAAATGATATAAATAAATAATGTATCATATATAAATAATGAAAATAAAATAATAAATATTATCAAAGATTTTATAAGCACAAACTTTGTAAACACAAAATGTAAACAACAACAAATCCAAACATTTATTTGCCTTCAAGCATAGCTTCTTCCCTAGTTCAACCCTATACATATGTTTACTAGTCTAATACGAAATGAGTGGCGAAAAAAAGACAAAAAGGAAAACAATAAACAAAACCAATGCAGCTGCTAATTAGCTCTGCAATGTTTAAGATTGAGCAAACGCTAATCAGTTTTTAATTGTTATTTCCTTCTTCCTCCTCTGCACTCTACTATTGCGACAGGGCATATGACTTTGTCCATTACCCGTGGCCAGACAAACTCTTCTAAAAGAGTCTAAACTGTATTCCATGCGTTTAATAGCCAAATTGTGCCCTGTTTATATTTTGAATACTGAAAAATCCTCGTCCAACCTGATGACCGTGGCCAGGAGATAGACTACTGATAGCCATTATCTCTGTATTTCCTATGCGCCCACCAGGCTGAACTGCCGATCCCTCAACTGTAGGGTATTAAGTCGCCCGCTTCTAATTACTCCTAAGCCGTGGCCGGATGATCGCTGCTGGCAGCTTGATCGTCCGTATTTCCTATGCGTCTCAATCATAATCGAAGCTGGCTAATGAGATCAGATTCTCTTTCGCCTCATACACTGAAGCAACCGTGGCTTGCAGGCAACTATACAAACGCATTTGCCTCTAAAGCCCACTTCAGTACCTATGCTGCTAGAAGAAATTGATAGTGTGTTGGGTGTTTAAAAGTGTAACTGATGTTGACCGCATCTGGATGCAGCTCTAACAAAATATATTTGGCCACATTGTTGGGCGCCAGAAACTTTATGCATATTTAATTAGAATTATAATAATAAATTATAAATGTAACGATTTAGCCTTGGTCGTTGCGAGGTTCAGAAGGGCGCACGCTTTCGTCCCGGCTGGGGCTCGTCGGCAAATGGGTGGATCTTTGCCCTCCTGAACTCTGTCGCTAATCATGTCATAAAGTTCAATAAAAATGCGTGCTGCGACGAAAATAAATTGGGGACCAAACAAAATACAAAACACCGAGAGAAAATACTAATAAACACGATCGCCACATATTTGGCTCGCTTCTGGTGGTGGCGAAGCGGCTCTGCCCTCCCTTCCTTTGGTCATCATATTACCTAAAATTCTACTGATGACCCCTTTTTGGCGGTCTAGGGCCTCCCTAGGAAAATCATGCTAGCTGAAGGCAACAAGGAATTTAGATTAAAACATTATAAATTTATTTTCTTAACCATAAAAAAATGTTCCTTGATGTAGACATATGTGCATAATTAAAATAGTAATCTTGAACGCCAAATTCGAGCGGAGTTAACAAATGAGTAAAAACTCAATGGCCAGCAAATGCTTAACATTTAAATCAAAATATAGGGATTAAAATTATCCAAAGCTGTTATAGCATTGGCCTACAATAATTAATTAAAGGTATAATATTCTAGCGAGCGTGGAAAATAGTTTAATTAAAGTGGAGCTAAACAAAACATATATATATAAAAGCGAAATATGCTGATCGGGCTTTGCTGCCGAATTTAAATTCATTTAATTTGCTTGGGGGAAACCAGACCCGCGGTTGACAAATTCGTACAAAAGATAGGCCGTAATTATCGGCTGGCTTTCCCATGTATTTATTCAGTATTCTTTACACTCACTCATTCCAAATTTTCCCGCGAAGAAAGCGCTTTCCTGCGTAGATGTTGTTGGTGGTGGTTGGCTGCGAAAAAAAAAGATGTTTATTCGAATTTATCCCCCGAAAATCTTCCCACTATCTGCATCTAAATATTTTTCTCAATCTTTCGGCAATATGCCTTGGCTCATATTTTGTTTTCTCACTCTAATCTCACTTCTCGCTCGACGCCGCACAAAACTTAACACTAAACAAAAATTAAATTAAACTAAAATTTATAAAATATCCGACGAGGTACTATGCATAATTCCTAGCCTTGTCCTCGATCATAAATGCGCTTATATCTCTGGGCAGTGGAGGAAATGTCCAATTTTCCCAGGCTTAGCTGTTGACTTGCGGCATCATTTTGAACCGCCAAGAAAAGAAAAGGAGCAACAACAACTGCTTGGCTGGAGACGGAGGCGCGGAAGGTAGCGGGAGATATGTATATATATCCGAAAAGGGACAAACGGAAAAATCCCAGATGTAGCGGGAACTAAGTGTCCAAAAGAGAGAGACGGAGGCCTCCAGATGAAGCGGGAACTATGTGTCCAAAAGAGAGACGGACACCTCCAGATGCAGCGGGAATAAAGTACCCAAAACGGACTAGCGAATACCTAACCCCATGCTAGCTATTGCCGAAAGTATTACACCAAGCCCGTGGCAAGGGGGGCGAGGTGCTCCGTTCCTCTTTTCGCTGACGCTGGGCTGCGGTGATGCTGCGCTTCTGATGATCTGCTTGGAGTTCGTTTTCTTCGTGTTTTCCCCTCCTTCGCTTCCCTCTGCGCTTGGAGACGCCTTATGTCGCCGCCGCTTGTGTCGCCGCCAGGGAAAGGCAATTTTTATTGGGGCCGTATTTCTGCCAAATAATTCTATTAGCACCTTTGGCTTTCCTTTAGCACCCTCATCTTTCTCACCTCGATTTCTTCGATTTGCACTGAACACTATATTAGCTATATGACTTCACTTCCGCGCAAGTCTTTACGATCCGCTAGTGGGGACGCCGAGATTGAATATGCCGAACGCCGCGCTCCTAAGCAAACGGCCAACCTCGATCGCTCAGCCGAAGTCTAAAAGCCTTCGGGTGAAAGGCGGGAAAGACCCGGTTAATTTCTCTTAACCTTTCCGTATCCGCTCTGACCTATTCCCGCTTCTGCCGCTAGGTGGCGCTTTGCAGTCCCAACGCCTTTTCTTGAAACTCTTTCCCTGAAATCTAGGTGGCGCTAACGGGTTTTGAATCCAAGCGTTAAAGTTAGTAAGCCGATACCCAGTCGTAACCCTCGCAGAACAGACTGGGACAAGTTCGGCGAAATTGTCAACGCAAAAGTCAGCACCAAAAGGATAAAGGTACAATCCTCCTCAAAGGCCCTCGATAAACATCCTTAACAACGCATTCCAAGAGACTTGTACAGATTTATTCTCCAAGAAGCAGTATCCACCATGGTGGAGCGACCTCAGGAAGAGAACGCGCAAGACCTTTAACACATGCTATGGGACCAAAAGATGGGAACCATATAGGTTAGGTTAGGTTAAGGCGGTGATGGCCGACTTAAGAGAGCCGGTCCATCCACTTGAGCCTGAGGTGGCTCTTTGTGATGCCGCGTAGGCTTAGATCCCCCGTCCAGTGCAGGTTCTCATGGGCCGATAACGAATCCTTACGTGAGAGAGGCCCAACCCGATCCTTGGATGAATCGGGTTAACTGCCTCGGTGATGTCTCTCTGCTCTGATCCACAAGGGTGGGGAAGCCCAGATACTGCAGTCTTCGTCTGCTTAGGGCCGGACAGTGGCAGAGGAGGTGAAGGGCGGTCTCCTCCTCCTCCTCATCCCTACAGCTTCTACAGAAGTTGTTATAGTGCACTGACAGCCTAGACGCATGTATTCCAAGTAGGCAGTGACCAGTAAGATCCCGACGGCAAGGGCGCAGCTTTCCCTGCTTAGTGAAAACAGCTCCAATGAGCGTTTCGCTGATCGGCGTGGCCAGATCATTCTAGCGTGGCGGTAGGTGATTAGGTTTTCCCATTTCCTGTCCGCGAGGAGGTGGAAGTACTCCCTACAGAGTAGTCTGCGAGTGGCCACGGGCATGTCAACTGACTCCCTCTCCGGCTGAAGAGGGGAGGTTGTACCCTGCCGGGCCAGCTCATCGGCAGCGCAGTTGCCCTCGATGTCCCTATGTCCTGGGACCCAGATGAGGTGGAGGTCGTACTGCTCCGCCATCTCGTGAAGAGATCTGCGGCAGTCGTTGATGGCCTGACTGTCAGAGAAAATGCATAAGGGAGCTCTGCCCCTAGTTGGGGGGAGCTGATCAAGCTGATGGCGTAAACTTCCGCCTGAAAGACGCTGCAGTTTTCGGGTATCCTGAACGAGACGTTTAATCCCAGGTGTTCAGAGTATATACCTCCTCCCACCCGGCCGTCCAGTTTTGAGCCATCCGTGTAGATGTGAAGGGACCCTAGGGGTCCAGGGGGTCCTAGGTTCCATTCCGTTCTATCGGGGATGTGAACCTGGAAGGGTGTGATGGGGTGTTCAGTGGGGACACAGTAATCAGTGTTTCCCTCAGTAAGGTGTGGAGCAGAGCCGAGGTTCGTGTGTCCGAAACTCTGTCTTCTCCACAGACCACGCCACGCGCCCACAGCACGCGCCCTTCAGCCTTAATGCCGAGAGTGACGCGGTCATCTCTCCCATTAGTTCAATTGGGAGGATGTCCAGGAGAACGTCCAAGGCGTCTCCCGGAGTTGTGCGCAGGCTGCCTGTCATACAGATCTCAGCCATGCGCTGAATTTTTCTTAACTTGCCCAGGCAGGCAGACCACTTTATAGCTGGCCACCAGATTGCCACTCCGTAGAGGAGTATCGGGCGAATGATAGCCGTGTACAGCCAACGGACTATTTTTGGGGTCATTCCCCATTTTAGCCCGATAGCCTTGCCGCAGGTGTAGAGCGCGATTGTGGCCTTTTTGGCCCTCTCGTCCGTGTTAAGGGACCAATCGAGCTTCCTGTCCAGGATAAGACCTAGATACTTGGCCCGATTTTTAAGGGTGAGAGGTACCCCGCAGAGTTTAGGGGGTATCATTTTGGGGATTTTGTATTTCCTGGTAAAAAGGACTAGTTCCGTCAATAAGACCCACCGAGTGTTGATCAATCCCCAGCTTAGTCAGTGCTGATGTGATTGAGCCTGGAAGGATGTTGTTGAAAGCGCCCTCTATATCCAAGAAGGCGACGAGTGTGAACTCCTTTTCGTGGAGCGATTTTTCTATAATGGTGGTAAGCGAATGGAGTGCTGTCTCTGTCGACCTGCCCCTCCTGTACGCGTGTTGAGATCCTGATAAGGATGATTGGGGAATATTAGTTCTAAGATGCAGACTGATGAGTCTCTCCAGCGTCTTGAGTAGAAACGAGGAGAGGCTTATCGGCTTGTAGTCCTTGGGCGTGCAGTGCGATGGCTTGCCTGCCTTGGGAATGAACACAACTTTTGAGCGGAGCCATCCACTTGGAATGACCCCTGTGTCAAGGATGATCGAAAAGATCAGTCGAAGCCAGGGCATGGATAGTTCAGCTGCATAGCTAAGCTGTGCAGGTATGATGCCGTCCACCCCAGGGGATTTGTATGGGCTGAAACTGTTAATTGCCCATTTAATGTTCCTATCAGTACGGAGGTATGCCATTTCGGACGGACCCCGCCGTGTCGGGGGGTTAGGTGGGCTGCTCTGGGAAGAGCTAACGGGGAAATGGGCATCCATGAGAACCCCGAGGGTTTCCTGACTGAAGGTCGTCCAGCTGTCGTCGGGGCGCTTGACAAAGCCCGGGTTGGAGGGCGTCGTCGGGAGGACCTTCCGCAGCCTAGACGCCTCAAAGTGGTCCTGGATTCCCGAACAGAAGTCGGACCAGGCCCTCCTTTTGGCCTTTCTTAATTCCCTGTTGTATAGGGACAGGTTGGTTTTGTATAGGCGCCACGATTCGTCTGTGTTGGCGTTCTTGGCTAGGTTGAAGGACTGCCTCGCGGTCTTCTTGAGGCAGCCCAGTTCTTTGCACCACCACGGTGGCTTTTTCCCAGTGTCCCCCCCTCCTACTTTGGGGGCAGGACCTATCAAGAGCCTTGCTACAAGCATCGGTAAAAGTCTTTACGAGGCGCTCCAGCCCCTCTGGACAGTAGTCCGACTGGGTTGGGGCTGGAGGGGGTTTTAGGATCCTGTTTAGTTGGGACCTGTATTTCTCCCAGTCGGTTCTCCGGGGGTTCCGAAAGGTTGAACCTGTCGAAGCCTAGTGTGAACCAAATGTATCTGTGATCAGGGAAGGAGTGCTTCTCCAGCACCCTCCATGACGTAAGGTAATCCCTTAGGGATTCAGATAGAAGGGTGATATCCAATACCTCCCTACGATTTTTAATTATAAAGGTGGGTTCATTACCTGAGTTTCCCACCAGCAAGTTGGATGCAAGGATAAAATCAAAAAGAGACTCACCCCTGTCATTGGTGTTGGTGCTGCCCCACTGATGGTGGTGGGCGTTCGCGTCGCACCCGATGATGAGACCCAGGCCCAGCCTTCTGCTGTCCTTGGTTACATGCTTCAGGGTTGGGGGGATGGGGTCCTGATTGAGCCCCAGGTATGCAGAGCATATCCGGAGGGAACCGTTTGGTCCCTCTAGACATGCGGTTATAATGTCTTCATTGCTAAAATTGGGAAGCAAGAAAAGAGTTAAGTCTTTCCTAGCGAGTATGCAGGCTCGCGGTTTATCTGTTGTTACGGCTGCGTATAGCCTATAGCCGGCTGCCCTCAGCCCAAGGATTCTGTCGCCACAGATCCAGGGCTCCTGGATGAAGACAGCGTCGGTACCACCTTCTGACAGGTGGACTAGAAGAGCAGCGGAAGCTGCTTTACTGTGGTGGAGGTTAATCTGCAGGAACGTCAACGACATTCTGCTGCTTGACCTCCACCACAGTGATGTCGGCGTCCGAGGTCGGCTCGTCCAACCCGTCCTCCTCCTCGGACATCTCGACTCCGCGCAAGCCCCTCGCGAGCTCGCTCTCCTCGGAGACGTAGCCCTCCAGGATGTCCTCCTCGTCGGACAATCCTTCGGGCGCCTCCTCTGTGAGAGGTCCCTCTATATCGGGATCCTCCTCTCTTAGGCCCGGCTTTGCGTCTGCCTTATAAATACGGACGGCTACACTCTCGAAGCCGAGGAGGGGAGGTCGGGATTACTCAGTTGCAGAAGCTTGAGAATCTTCTCTGGCTCTGCCGGCTTGTGCGTAAGCCACGCCCTGGCTCTAGGCTTGCTGGGGATCTTGTCCCAGTTGACAGCCGCGAGCTTCTCGCCTGGGAACACTTCTCCCAATCCCGCGATCGCTCTCTTATAGAAGGTGACCGACGCTGCGTCTTCGCACGCGATCATCTGCACGCCTCCTTGATGCCAGCCGGCATCCTCACAACAGGGCAGTGCCCCACCTGACGCCAACAGCTCCTCCACGAACCTATTGTGCAGTTCCCCAACGATCCACCGCCACCGTCCCTCGGGATGTGTCCGTCACTGGAGCCCTCGTCCACCACTCCAATCAGGATCTCTTCCTTAGTAGCCTCGGCGAAGGACCGCTGAGGCTGCACCTTGGAACGCTTCGGCTGCGGCGGTTGTACGTCCGCAGACCGCTGGCGTTTGGCGGTGCTCCTGCCCGCGTCGGTGCTGGCTTGCTGGGCTTTGGGGGCAACCGCCCTCCCCGCCTTCTCAGGCTGGAAGTCAGGCAGGATACCTTTCGCCCATCTTATGAGACCCGCTTGCTCCGGGTCTGCCTCCATGGCTGGGTTGGCTCGGGAGAGGATGAAGGCCGCTCTTCTCCGCTCATGGTAGAGCGGCTTCTTCCTCTGTTTCGTCTGGGCCGTGCTTCCTGGGGAGGGGTTGCCTCTGGACCCGCCTGCAGTCACGTCGAGGGACTTGGCCCCGATCACGCTGCTCGGCGGGCCCATCGGTTCGCCCTTACCAGTAGCGCTGGTCCCCGGATGAAGGCGCTCTGAAGAGCTCTCCTCCTCCTTTTTACACACTCGACCGCAATGCGTCTTCGAGTTGGGGTTTGAGGGGGGTACACCCCCTGCCGACTTTAAGGTCTGACGGCCACCTACGGTTTTGTTTTTGTTGTTATGATTCATGTGTTTGGTCCCACTAGTATGCTGGGATAAGGGATGGTCCGCCACGGTAGAGCCCGCATACCGTGGTAAGCTTAGTTAAAACTGATGGGTCGGCCGGTCCACCAGAGTCCGCATATTAATGTCCAAGCACCCCCCGGACACGCATCCCTCGGCATATGCTGTTCCACCTTGGATTGGGGTAATTTTTTGGGCAGGAGTTTTCTTCTCCCCGCCCGACTACCATTTGTCAGCATCCTCAGCAGAGACATGACCGTACTGGGACCTGCTTCCAGCCGCCCTCACGGGGAGAGTATAGTCGCACTTCCAGTGGTGCAGACAGTTACGGCAGGTGATTTCTCACCCGTTGTTCCCCCTGTCCGCCCATTGGCTGACGGCTGGGAACCATATAAGGAAGCGCAAAAAGCATACAAAAAAGCAGTATACGAAGCCAAGAATGAATCTTGGAAGAAATATTGCGAATCATTAGAAGGCATAAAAGATACGGCAATATTAAGCAAAATCCTTGCCAAGGGGCACACAAGCCCCACTCTAATCAACAGACCAGACGGCTCGGCCACAATGACAATAGAGGAGTCGCTAGAGCTACTTGTCGACACTCACTTCCCGGGGAACCTACGAGAGAACTCGGCACCCGAGACAGGCAGAAATACAAAGACAGACACACAAGCGGAAGATCGCACACAAGCGGAGCGAATCCAGTGGGCAATAGAGTCTTTCGACAAATACAAAAGCCCGGGACCGGACGGCATAATACCGGCAATGTTACAAACTGCCAAAGGAAGCCTCTGTAGATGGTTTAAATCCATATACAAGTCTATAAGTATAAGTATAAGTATAAGACTAAGGCACATCCCGCTAAGGTGGAGGGAAGCCAAAGTCATATTTATACCAAAGCCAGGCAGAAGGGGGCACATTCTAGCGAAGGACTATAGGCCGATAAGCCTAACATCCTTCGTCCTGAAGACCCTAGAAAGACTACTAGATGTTCACATCCGAGAAAGAATCGAGAGATACCACCTATCGGACGCGCAGCATGCGTACCGAAAAGGACGGTCAACAGAAACAGCACTACACGAAGTTGTAGGTCACGTCGAGAAGACACTACAATATAAGCAATACACGATGGCCGCCTTCCTAGACATCGAAGGTGCGTTCAATAACGTGAACGCCGACTCCATCCTGAGCTCCCTCACCTCGATGGGCATTGAGAGAGGCATCAGAGAATGGATCGGAGTTATGCTAACGAGTAGGACGATCACTGCCGAACTGAGTGGCACTCACCTCACACGGTCAGTAAAGAGAGGCACACCTCAGGGCGGTGTCCTATCGCCTCTACTTTGGCTCATAAACATGAATAACATATTGGAAGAGCTCAATATGGGTGGCGTCAAAGCAGTAACCTACGCAGATGACGTGGTGCTGCTAGTATCCGGACCCTACTCTGACGTTATTAGTGAGATAATAACAGGGGTGCTGGGTCGCTTAAACATATGGGCAAAGACCTGCGGTTTAGGTATCAACCCAAATAAAACAGAACTTATGCTCTTCACTAGAAGGACTAAGATACCAGCATATAATATGCCCAGAATAGATGGCATAGAGCTAAAACTATCAGAGCAGGCTAAGTATCTCGGTGTGATACTAGACCCGAAGCTCTCGTGGAAAGGAAACATTACTAAAAGAGTGAGGAAGGCAAGTATTGCTTTCTATTCTTGCAGGAAAATGTTCGGAGAAAATGGGGACTACACCCAAAGGTAATAATATGTCTTTACACAGCGGTTGTTCGGCCAATTTTAACATACGGAGCCCTAGTATGGTGGCCAGCGCTAACTAGGGCTTATAACATCACGAAATTAACGAGGATACAGAGAGCAGCGTGTGCTGGCGTGACGGGGGCAATGCGCTAAATGCTATCCTTGACATAATGCCGATAGAACTGTTCGTAAAGGACATGGCCGCGCAGAGCGCAGTAAGACTGAAAGCAAGTAACTGCTGGAGGGAATACGGCGCAGGCCACGGCAAGATACTGGAAGGAATCAAGTTAGAATCAAACGCACTAATGGACTACATGACTACGGGATGAGCTTCGGAAATGCCTACACAACCACATTCCCAACAAGGGAAGACTGGGGAAGGGAGAGAGCAACCGGGGCAGAGGAGGTATCCCTCTACACCGATGGCTCCAAAATGAGCTGCGGCGTGGGGGCTGGGATCTTCGCTGAGCAATGGGGGATCGAGGAGTCCTTCACTCTCTCAGACTCAGCGACGGTCTTTCAGGCTGAGGTACTCGCCATAACGGAAGCAGCCAAGCTTTCGATACGGCGAGAACTTAGCGACACCAAAGTACGGTTTTACTCTGATAGCCAAGCGGCTATAAAATCCCTTGCGGCCGTGAGAACAAACTCACGAATGGTGGCAGAATGCAAGAAGGCCCTTAATAGACTTGCAGAGAGAAACGAGGTACAAGTCACCTGAGTACCGGGTCATTGCGACATCCCAGGGAACGAGAAAGCGAACGAATTAGCCCGAGCAGTTTCGCAAGGGCAAGATACCAACGTACTGACACCGATCTCGTTAAACTCGTTCCAGACAAGGAACCATGACCACTTCAAACAGACAGCCAACAAGGAATGGTCAAGTAAGAGTGAACATAAGAGATTAAAGAAATGTTGGCCGACATACGACAAGAATCGAACTAGAGAGCTGCTATCCAACAGCCAGCGGGATATCAGAAGATTGACAGCAGTCGCAACAGGTCATTGGGCGATCGGAACGCACGCAATGAAGATGGGGCTGCCATACAACGCTAGCTGTAGAAGCTGCAGAGAAATTACGGAACCAGAGACACCAGAGCACCTGCTCTGCTAGGAGAGCTGAAGGTCTCAGCGATCCTAGGCTTTCTCAGTGACTCAGGATGGTACTAAAGGGCAACTACGACCACAACATGACAACAGAGGGAGTGGACCAAAAAGGAGCCCAGCTCTACTTGGAGGCTCCAGAAGGGGCCTCACCACTACAACCTACCTACCTATATTCAAAGAAAATATTAGATCTTTGGATTAAGAAATTCATTAAAGAAAAAATTAAATGAATGTACAAAATGTGCAAGATATCGACATATCACAATATCACAACAGGTAATGGGAAATCTTCCCAAATATAGAGTAACAATGGCATACCCATTTTAAATACAGGTATTGATTATGCAGGACCTTATTATATTAAATGTTCGAGAAATAGAGGTCAAAAAGTTTACAAAGGAAATATAGCTGTATTTGTTTGTATGGCAACAAAAGCAATACATTTGGAAGTAGTAAGCGACTTAACTACTGATGCTTTCTTAGCGGAACTCCGAAGATTTATTGCAAGAAGAGGAAAATGCGCTACTATTTATTCAGATAATGGAACATATTTTGTAGGCGCAGCTAGAAAATTGGACAGGCAATTGGCAAAGGCAATTAAAGAAAATTCCTCGGTTGCACCACAACTCGGAAGAGAGTGGCATTTTATTCCACCGGCAGGACCTCACTTTGGAGGTATCTGGGAGGCCGGCGTAAAATCGGTAAAATACCATCTTAAGCGGGTTAATGAGGACGGAAGTTTGACGTACGAAGAGATGTCAACCTTGTTATGCCAGATAGAAGGAGTTTTGAATTCACGACCTCTATATTTATCAGACAACGATATAGACGACAGTAAAGTTCTGACTCCCGGTCACTTCCTGATAGGACGACCACCGTTGGAAGTAATTGAACCTATAGAGAATGAAAAAAAAATGAAATTTAGACAGGTGGAAATTAATTCAAAAAATGAAAAAAGATTTCTGGATAAAATGGAAGGACGACTATTTGCATACGCTCCACCAAAGGAATAAATGGAAAAAAGAAATTCCTAATATAGAAGAAGGTTAATAAGTGTTATTGAAGGATGAGAATTGTCAACCAGCAAGATGGCCTTTAGGAAAGGTGGAAAAAGTCCATAAAGGGAATGATGATAATGTCCGGGTAGCTAAAGTAAAGATGCAGGATGGATTTATCACAAGACCCATTACTAAAATTTGTCCCTTGCAAGGAATAAAGTCGGTTGACAAAAATGAAGCTGACACCTTGCCAAAAAGACAAACTAGGGCGACATCAGGAATGTCCAAAATCGGGTTTGTCATAGCGATGTTGTTATTTACATTGAGTTGTCAAATTTCTAACGCATCGCCTAATACTGAAAAGCCAAAATATTCAATAGAGAACATAAGTAAAAACTCGGCAATATACTTAGGTCCAATGGGCGATGTTGAGATCGTGGCCTCCTCTTGGAACTTAGTAATTTACTATAACATGGACGTTTTTTTTGAAATGTTAAAAAAAGGGAAAATGTTAATTCCAAAAATGAAAGTAGTTTGCGAAAAACTTTATAGTTTTGAAGATCTGTGTTTTTTAATTCTAGATAACACAGAAAGACAGATCGCAAACTTGGAGGAAAATAACAAGCTCTTTATGTCCCAAGGTAAAACTAGAAATAGAAGAGCCCCTTTTGACTTTATGGGATCTCTTTATCATATATTGTTCGGAATAATGGATGAGGATGATAGAATACAAATGGAGGATAATATGAGAAATTTAGTAAGCAGTCAGAATTGAGCAAAAAACAAACGTTAATTGTCGATTCTACAGCTAATATTTTGAAAAGCACTACAGATGACATTAATACAAACTTTAAAGGCATGAATAAAAGAATTGAAAGTATGACTGCTCTTCTGAAAGAATCATATTATGTGTACAAAGAATCGACCAATTTCTTCATGATCGCCAAGCAGTTAAGCAATATAATAGATGATTGTGAAAAAATACAGTCAGGGATCATAAGCCTATTAATTTACATCAATCATGGGCGGCTTAATACTAACATGTTACATCTTAGCCAGTTAAAAATTGAGATTTCCAAGATTAAAGATTTATTGTCGGAAAATTTAGTATTGCCAGGGAAAAGGACAGGGACTGAATTAAAAGAGGTTTATACGTTACTAACAGCTAGAGGACATTTTGTTGATAGTAAATTAATTATCAATGCAAAAATACCTTTGTTTGGTAGACATTCATCAGTACTTTACAGAATCGTTCCAGTACCGATTAGAATTGACGAACGATTAATTATGGTTCATCTCGAGTCCCCATATTTAGTTTACTATATAATCTTGAAATAGACGCTTATCATCTAATGACAGAATCCACACTTAATAAGTGCCAAAGGTGGCAATCAAACAAAAGAGTTTGTGACGGAAGTTCGCCTTGGAGACGCGCAAACGATAACAGTTGTGAGATAACCGACTAGGGTCCAAAGTTGTAGATACAAATCAATTATTGAGGATAAGTCGTTCTGGTTTGAGTTAGATAGACGAAACATAGGTGATCGCCAAACCTCAAGGGCGAAAGGGGGTATCCCCCCCGCTAAAAATACCTCGAAGACGCCTTGCGGTCGAGAGTGTGTCAAAAAGGAGGAGGAGAGCTCTTCAGAGCGCCTTCATCCGGGGGCCGGAGCCAACGTAAAGGGCGAACCGATGGGCCCGCCGAGCGGCGTGATCGGGGGCAAGTCCCTCGACGTCACCGCAGGCGGCTCCAGAGGCAACCCCAATCCGGGAAGCACGGCCCAGCAACAGCAGAGGAAAAAGCCGCTCTATCACGAGCGCAGAAGGGCGGCCTTTATCCTCGCGAGAGCCAATCCAGCCATGGAGGCGGACCCGGAACAGGCGGGTCTCATAAAGTGGGCGAGAGGTGTCCTGCCAGACTTCAAGCCTGAGAAGGCGGGAAGGGCAGTAGCTCCCAGCTCCCACCCAACTAGCGCGAACGCGGGAAAAAGCGCTGCCAAACGCCAGCGCTCATCGGAGGTGCAACCACCGCAGCCGAAGCGGACCAAGGTGCAGCCCCAGCGGTCCTTCGCCGAGGTGACCAAGGGCAAGATCCTGATTGGAGTGGTGGATGAGGGCTCCAGTGACGGACAGATCCCGAGGGACCAATGGCGTTGGATTGTTGGCGAGCTGCACAACAGGTTCGTGGAGGAGCTGTTGGAGTCGGGAGGTGCACTGCCTCGCTGCGAAGGTGGCGGATGGCACCAGGGTGGCGTGAAGGTGATCGCGTGCGAGGACACGGCCTCCGTCACCTTCTACAAGCGGGCGATCGCAGGACTGGGTGAGGTTTACCCCGGTGCGAAGCTCGTCGTCGTAGACTGGGACAAGATCCCCAGCAAACCGAGAGCCAGGGCGTGGCTGTCCCACAAGCCGGCGGAGCCGGAGAAAATACTCAAGCTCTTGCAGCTGAGTAACCCCGACATCCCCTCCTCTGATTGGCGAGTCGCCAAGGTCGAGGAGGGCGTTGGTCCGAGGCGCCAGGTTGTCCTGACTCTAAATGAGGGGAAAATCGATGTGCTGAGGAATAACGGGGGGCTTCTCCGGTACGGCTTCGACAGCGTGGCCGTGCGCGTATACAAGGCCGACGCTAAGGCGGGCCAAAAGGAAGAGGACCTCGATATAGAGGAGCCTCAGATCGAGGAGGCGCCAGGGTTGTCCGACGACGAGGACATTCTGGAGGACTACGCCTCCGAAGAGAGCGAACTGGCGAGGGGCCTTCGCGAGGTCGGAATGTCCGAGGAAGAGGATGAGCCACTCTCGGACGCCGACACTACTGTGGTGGAGGTGAAAGTGCAGAATGTCTTTGACGTTCCTGCAGATAAACCTCCACCACAGTAAAGCAGCCTCCGCTGCTCTACTCCTCCACCTAACAGAAGGTGGCACTGACGCTGTCCTCATCCAGGAGCCCTGGATCTGTGGCGACAGAATCCAAGGGTTGAGGGCAGCCGGCTATAGGCTATACGCAGCCTCCACAACAGGTAAATCGCGAGCCTGCATACTCGCAAAGAAAGACTTTAACTCTTTTCTTGCTTCCCAATTTCAGCAATGAAGACATAATAACCGCATGTCTAGAGGGACCAAACGGTTCCCTCCGGATATGCTCTGCATAGCTGGGGCACGATTAGGACCCCATCCCCCCAACCCTGAAGCATGTAACCGAGGACAGCAGAAGGCTGGGCCTGGGTCTCATCATCGGGTGCGACGCGAACGCCCACCACCATCAGTGGGGCAGCAATAACACCAATGACAGGGGTGAGTCTCTTTTTGATTTTATCCTTGCATCCAACTTGCTGGTGGGAAACTCAGGTAATAAACCCACCTTTATCATCAAAAACCGAAGGGAGGTAATTGATATCACTCTTCTCTCTGAATCCCTGAAGGACTCCCTTAAGTCTTGGAGAGTGCTGGAGAAGCACTCATTCTCTGACCATAGATACATCCAATTCACGCTAGGTTTCGATAAGTTCATCCCAGTCACTTTCCGGAACCCCCGGAGGGGCTGGAGCGTCTCGTCGAAACCTTCACCGATGCTTGTAGCTCGGCTCTAGATAGGTCCTGGCCCCGTAGCAAGAATGGGGGGAAGACTGGGAAGAAGCCACCATGGTGGTGTAAGGAATTAAACTACCTTAAGAAGACCACGAGGCAGTCCTTCAATACAGCCAAGAGCGTCAATACGGACGCATCTTGGTGTCTCTATAAATCGAACTTGTCCCTGTATAACAGGGAACTAAGAAAGGCCAAAAGAAGGGCCTGGTCCGACTTTTGTACAGGAATCCAGGACTACTCTGAGGCGTCTAGGCTGCGGAAGGTCCTCTCGACGACGCCCTCCAACCCGGGCTTTGTCAAGCGCCCTGACGACAGCTGGACGACATCCAGTGAAGAAACCCTCGGGGTTCTCCTGGATGCCCATTTCCCCGCTAGCTCTTCCCAGAGCAGCCCACCTAACCCCCCGACACGGCGGGGTCCGTCCGAAATGGCATACCTCCGTACTGATAGGAACATTAAATGGGCAATTAACAGTTTCAGCCCATACAAATCCCCTGGGGTGGACGGCATCATACCTGCACAGCTTAGCTATGCAGCTGAACTATCCATGCCCTGGCTTCGACTGATCTTTTCGATCATCCTTGACACAGGGGTCATTCCAAGTGGATGGCTCCGCTCAAAAGTTGTGTTCATTCCCAAGGCAGGCAAGCCATCGCACTGCACGCCCAAGGACTACAAGCCGATAAGCCTCTCCTCGTTTCTACTCAAGACGCTGGAGAGACTCATCAGTCTGCATCTTAGAACTAATATTCCCCAATCATCCTTATCAGGATCTCAACACGCGTCCAGGAGGGGCAGGTCGACAGAGACAGCACTCCATTCGCTTACCACCATTATAGAAAAATCGCTCCACGAAAAGGAGTTCACACATCAGCACTGACTAAGCTGGGGATTGATCAACACTCGGTGGGTCTTATTGACCGGATCTTGCGCAGCAGAACGGTGGAGGCAACACTGGGGGGGTCAACCATCTCCAGACAAGTCAACAGAGGCACACCTCAGGGCGGAGTCCTCTCCCCTCTCCTATGGAATGTGGCGGTCAATGAACTGCTCCAGGGCATAGCAGAGGGCGGCTGTCGTGTCGTGGCCTACGCAGATGATGTCGCCTTGGCGTTCACGGGAAAATTCCCGCAGACACTCTGTGACAGGATGAGCGAAAGCCTTCGGTTTCTGACGGACTGGACCGCAAAGTCTGGTCTGGGGGTAAACCCAGCGAAGACGGAACTAGTCCTTTTTACCAGGAAATACAAAATCCCCAAAATGATACCCCCTAAACTCTGCGGGGTACCTCTCACCCTTAAAAATCAGGCCAAGTATCTAGGTCTTATCCTGGACAGGAAGCTCGATTGGTCCCTTAACACGGACGAGAGGGCCAAAAAGGCAACAATCGCGCTCTACACCTGCGGCAAGGCTATCGGGCTAAAATGGGGAATGACCCCAAAAATAGTCCGTTGGCTGTACACGGCTATCATTCGCCCGATACTCCTCTACGGAGTGGCAATCTGGTGGCCAGCTATAAAGTGGTCTACCTGCCTGGGCAAGTTAAGAAAAATTCAGCGCATGGCTGAGATCTGTATGACAGGCAGCCTGCGCACAACTCCGGGAGACGCCTTGGACGTTCTCCTGGACATCCTCCCAATTGAACTAATGGGAGAGATGACCGCGTCACTCTCGGCATTAAGGCTGAAGGGCGCGGGTCTGTGGAGAAGACAGAGTTTCGGACACACGAACCTCGACACTGCTGAGGGAAACACAGTGTCCCTACTGTGTCCCGCTGAACACCCTACCACACCCTTCCAGGTTTACATCCCCGACAGAGAGGAATGGAACCTTGGACCTCCTGGACCTCTACGGTCCCTTCACATCTACACGGATGGCTCAAAATTGGACGGCCGGGTGGGAGGAGGTATATACTCCGAGCACCTGAGAGTTAGCGTCTCTTTTAGGCTACCCGACCACTGCAGCGTCTTTCAGGCGGAGGTTTACGCCCCCCCACCAGGGTCAGAGCTCCCATATGTATATTCTCTGACAGTCAGGCCGCCCTGAAGTCACTTGAAGCCATCTCTTCAAACTCGAAGACCATTAACGCCTGCCGCAGATCTCTTCACGAGATGGCGGAGCAGTACGACCTCCACCTCATCTGGGTCCCAGGACATAGGGACATCGAGGGCAACTGCGCTGCCGATGAGCTGGGTACAACCTCCCCTCTTCAGCCGGAGAGGGAGTCAGTTGACATGCCCGTGGCCACTCGCAGACTACTCTGTAGGGAGTACTTCCACCTCCTCGCGGACAGGAAATGGGAAAACCTCATCATCTGCCGCCACTCTAGAATGATCTGGCCACGCCGTTCAGCGAAGCGCTCAAAGGAGCTATTATTACTAAGCAGGGAAAGCTGCGCCCTGGCCGTTAGGGCTCTTACTGGTCATTGGCTGCTTGGAACACATGCGTCCAGGCTGTCGGTGCACCATAATGACTTCTGTAGAAGCTGTAGGGATGAGGAGGAAGAGGAGACCGTCCTCCACCTCCTCTGCCACTGTCCGGCCCTAAGCAGACGAAGACTGCAGTACCTGGGCTTCCCCACCCTTGTGGATCTCGCAGAGCTATGCGAGACATCACCGAGGCAGATAATCCGATTCATCCAAGGATCGGGTTGGTCCTCTCTTACGTAGTACTGGTCATCGGCCCATGAGTACCTGCATCGGACGGGGACCTAAGCCTATGCGGCATCACAAAGAGCCTCCTCAGGCTCAAGTGGATGGTCCGGCTCTCTGAGCCGCCCATCACCGCCCTAACCTAACCTAACCTAGATAGACGAAGCAGTTGGCTGTTTAAGGTACAGAGCAACACAAAGGCTCGCGTTCAATGCGGAAGTTCCAAGTTAGAGATAGTCGATTTGCCTGAACAAGGAATTTAAACTATTAGGTCAGATTGTACTGTTCGGACAGATGATGAAATATTGGTGGCCCACCACACAATTCAGTCGGAAGATCAAGGGACAAGGGACATAGGTGAGATTAACGAGATACCTAAAATTGTTTGGAATCAGTTAGGTACACCAATGATTAACCACACAGTAGAAATTAATAATCTGTTAAATGAAATAAAAGATTTAAAAACACATAAGCTAAAATTACATGAATTAGATTTTCATCACATTACTGGCCATACCGCTTTAATTATAGGTCTACGGCTCTACGTATATGTAGTGTAAAAAGGCAGTTGCAAGCCATAATATTTCAGGGCCATGCTCCAAATGTTTAAATAATGGCTAAATTATGTATATTTTTTGTGCTGGCCCTTGGCAGAATGTTCACACATGAACAAAAACAACTCTAATAATTCGAAACAAATATAAATTTATATGAAACAAAACGCCGTGTGAGCAGGAAAATTTGCCAGCTCTCATGGTAAGCCCTTCCCACGGTTGGGAAGTATATGGCCACTGCGTTGGCCTTTATGTAATAAGAATTTCAATGTTAGCTATATAAGGACAGAATTAATAATAATAAAATCAGTTTCTTAAGAGAACTCAACGCAACCAGCCTTCTTACTTAAGGTTTTGGTCTAAACAATTGAACTGTTCGAGGAGCTGTAGCTCATACACTAGGACGAGGGCACAATAGACCCTAGTGGTCGCAGTGCACTAACCTCTCGTAAACTTACTTATTTCGTAAATGTACCCAAAAGGGACAGACGGAAACCTCCAGATGTAGCGGGAACTATATACCCAAAAAGGAACTAGCGAACGCCTAACACCATGCTAGCAATTGCCGAAATTTATTTCACCAAGCCCGTGGCAAGGGGGGCAAGGTTATCCGTTCCTCGCTGCTGACGCTGGGCTGCTGAGATGATCTTCGGATGATCTGCTGGGAGTTCGTTCGCTTTGTGTCTTTCCCCTCCTCCGGTTCCCTCTGACGCTTGGCTATGCCATATATCGCCCCCGCTTGTGTCGCCGCCAGGGAAAGGCAATTTCTGGGCCGAATTTTCTGTCAAATAATTCCGTTAGCAATTTTGGCTTGTTTTAGTCTATTTACACTATCGTGCGTTACCTATCGATATCGAAGGAAACGCAATAACGTAGAATGTGTGTTTCTATTGCGTTATTGTGTCTGTTTTTGACAGCTGTCAGCATTTATTGAAAAAGTAAACAAAAATTGACGAAAATGAGCAATTCGAACAACGACGAAAGTCTGATATTATCAGCCATGGAGCACAATAGAGAAACCATGATGAAGGCCATGCATTTGTCTGCGGTGTCTTTTTCTTTGGAGAAGAGAATTGGGATTTTCTCGTACTGCTTGGCATCTTCTACGGAATACCGCACTATAGCGAGTGTCTGGCGCACCCAATAATATGCAGGATTTTGGTTGCGAGTATCCACCAGGATCCCTCACCAATAAGTGAATAACAATATCCGTTAAAGAATTTGACGATATTGGAGGCAACCTGTTCAAGAAACTTGGATAGGAAATACAAACGAAAGCGCTGAACGCATTGGGCACGCCTGGGTCTAAATGTTCTTTTTGGAACCATTATTAAATAACTATTTTGTACATTAATTTTAAAATATTTTTTAATTAAAAAAAAGGGTTTTTTCGCGGTTTTTTAAAACGCCATATTGCGCTTCTTGAAAGAGGTCCATCCAAGCGGTCGGCTAGCATCGATCCCAATTTGAATTATATTTTATCTTTCTGTATATGTGGGAGTTCTGGAGAACGCACTGAATTCTGTCATATTCTTTGTCCACAGATCCAGAAGTGCCGACCAGAAGTCCCCAAGAGTGCACTGCTCCAACCGTCAGTTATTAGGTTTTGATTTTTATTTGGTGGTGAAACTTGTACGATAGTCCGAATATAGAGTTGTAATCGAAATACACAGGTGTTACCGACACAAACGTAACTTGAACCAAAGAGTATAAAGTTATATAGAGAGGGCGTCTTCAATGCTTTGACAGCGCTACGCTTGTAGGCAAGGGGAAAAGGGGAAAGAGGGAGACGGAATTACTTGTTCTATTTTTAGATTTCGCTTATAGGGTACACAATGCATAAGTGTAAGTCCGTTTTGATTGTATGTGTGCACGAACTCGACAGCACATTTTGGACGAAATTTCATATTTGAATCAAAATCAAATCGTGAGCCGAAATACTTCGAAACTGGTATAGGTTTTGCTGAACGCCTCATAATACAGTCTGTGGTCGTGATGGATAAATTGTTGGTCATCGTCAATGAGAACAAGGGATCGATCCCTCTCGAAAACTTTTTTTAATATTCTTTTTTTTTTTTTTCTTTTATTATGTATTGACCATTTTTATTTAATTTTTTTTTTTATCATTATTTTAGTTAAATAGTCTGTATTTGGGGCCTAGAGAAATGTAACAAGAGTCAAAAAAAATTAAAAATAATTGGGGGAAAATGAATTTTTATTTTAGTTAAAAAAACAGAAAACTCACTTAAAATTAAAAAAAAAAAAAAAAAAAAAAAAAACACATTTGAAGAAAATGAATTTTTATTTTAGTTAATTTTTATTTCAGTTAAAAAAACACAAAAAACTCACTTAAAATTAAAAAAAAAAATACAAAAAAAACCTTTGAAAAGAAAAAAAACTATATAACTATTGGAAAAAAAGAGAACATATTTTTAATTTAATTTAATTTATTAGATGTAAATACATATATTAAAAAAAATACAAAAAAAACTACAAAAACTAAAAAACACAAACAAACTAAAAAAAAACACAAAAAAAATGGAAAATGAAAAAAAAATATAATTATTAACAACAAAAGGAAGATAACTTCGGCATGCCGAAGTTTAAATAAAAAAAAAAAAATCTAAAGTCTAACTGGGATTCGATCCCATGCACTTTGGGTCGGCAATCCGATACCTTAACTACTACCAAACTACCAAACGTCATACATATGACTGGTAGGCCAGATTCAAACTAGAATCGAGCACTGCGGGTTCCACGAGTAAAATGCGGGTTCTACCGCTGGAACCCGCCATAGAACACATTTTTTTGTATGAGATGTCCTCTCTATATAACTTTATACTCTTTGCTTGAACGCAACTTTTTCCCGCCTCTAGGCCCCTATACAAAACCTATGTAAAAAAAATACGTTTGCTCTGATGACGCAAAAACGCAGCCTAGTGTAAATGGGGCCTTTATCTTGTTTTTGAAAACTTCTTAAATAAATATGGTATACCCAATTTATTTTACTCATAACTCTTAATTGCGATCCCTGAAATTTGCCCAGCAGATAACAATCAGGTTATGTACCCCAACAAACTCTGAAGAACTTCTGAAGAAGATTAATTCAGAAAGCAAACCTGATGAACTAGAGCGGCTTGATGCTGGTTCAGAATATATATGTATACTTTATCGGGTCGAAAATGACTCCTTCGCTGCGTTGCAAAGTTCTGACTAAAATTATAATACCCAGCCAGGGTATAATAAGAAAAATATATTTTTGAAGTTAATAAATGCTTTTAAATAAAGCTTGATTTGTGAGAGTTAAATCACCTGTAAAACCATTATGAAAATATACACAAGCGGAATTTTATGTAATTACCAATTAAAACAAATATATATCTATATATATGACTAAATATGTGCATTCATGATTTAATAAAACTGTGCCGATATCAACCGTAAACGGTTTGTTTATTGTAATTAGCTCAATGTTTCCATTTTAATGTTTTTCTGTATATGGTCAGAAATTGTTTGCTGCTCACTAATTAGTTTTGGATACCGCAGCAACAAGACTGATCTTACATAGTGCTTGTGTTAATATATATATATATATAAATAAATTAAGGCCCATACAAAAATAATTCTAACGTACTTAATAAAAGAACTTCTTCAGTTTCAATGCTTCTAATAGGTGAACAGTGGGCGATGAAATTATTTAACATCCCATGCGACCATAATTCAGCTATTGTAACCATTTTCCTCGTTACCCATTGTCCAATAATGATCTAAAATGTCTTCGCTTGTAAATCGTACATCTGGATCTGACTGCAACATGTTCGCAATTAGATCTCGCACTCCGTCTCCTATATCGGACCAGTATGGATCGGGAAACTCGTAAACTCCTGAAATAATTGCATCGAAGAGAGGTTCCTGTTGGTTGTCAAGTGCCACAAAGGGTGGGAATCCGCATAGCAATATATACAAAATTATTCCAGCAGCCCATACGTCAATCTTAAAAAAAAAACACAAAATAGCAGGCAATGTGCAATGTAAGTGGGTAGACGTTATTCAAGTTTGCTTGAATTACCTTTAATCCGTAGCCCACCTCCAATAAAATTTCAGGTGCCACATAAGTGGGCGTACCACAGACGGCATAAAGAGGTTCTGATACCTCACAGGCTAGTCCAAAATCTGCTAGTTTTAATTCCAGAACATTTCCATATTCATCCAGTTCAACCTGTAAATTCAAATTGCATACGTTATTATTTTGCATTGCTTTTATGTACATTAGGGCGGGAAAAAAATCGCATATGCGGCACGGAAATTCATGTTCTGGGGATCAAAATAAGCAACTTTGCCCAAAGAACCATACCTCTAAAATGCATTCTGATGTTCCCCTTTTTGATGCGAAGAAAAATCTCTTTTGATCAGTGGAGAAATTCCATTTTGACCCATTTAGAGAGCCCCAATCGAGTCCAAATGTATGACCGACCCCCACTAATTTTCGATGGCCGATCCACTCATGCTAGTGGCGTACCCCCTAGACCGCCCCTAGACCCCCCAATAGACCACCCCCCAAAAAGATGTTCCAAAATCACCATTATTAGCGCGGTGCATGAAAAAAAACTATGAAATTTTAGGGAGAAAAATACTTATGTAAATGAAAATTAATTAAAACACGCATGGATTTTTTTGTTTTCTTCCTAAATTAGGCATTTTATAGTTTTTTTTGCACCGGCTATATGGCGATTTTGGAACATTTTTGGGGGGTCTTTGGGGGTTAGGGGCGGTCTGGGTCGCACGTGGTGGATCGGCCATCAAAATTAGTGGGGGTCGGTCATACAATTGGACTCGATTGGGGCTCTCTAAATGGGACAAAACGGAATTTCTCCACTGATCAAAAGAGATTTTTCTTCGCATCAAAAAGGGGAACATCAGAATGCATTTTAGAAGTATGGTTCTTTGGGAAAAGTTGCTTATTTTGATCCCCAGAACACGAATTTCCGTGCCGCATATGCGATTTTTAAATCGACCCGCCCTAATGTATATACACTGGTCGACATAATTTAATTATAACAAGAAAGGAAGATAACTTCGACACGACGAAGTTCGTAACCAAATTTAATCAAATTAAAACAAGAAAGAAAGCTAACTTCGGCATGCCGAAGTTTAAATACCCTTGCAGTAAGTAAAACTTTTTCGTTTTCTTGGGTACTGGCATAAGATAAATGTTGCGACCGAACAATGTTGCGAACGAAAATGTTGCGAACGAACTAAATGAATTTATGTATATACATATATATTCCTATGGCAGCTATATGATATGTGTGATATGTGATGTGGTCCGATTTTGATAAAATTAAAACCGAAACTCTAAAATGTTACAAAATGGCCATGTCTGAAATTTTATAAAAATTAGTGAGAGCATATAGAACACTATCTGCAAAGTTTTATTCAGATAGCTCTAAAACTGAAGGACTAGTTTTCGTAAAAACGGACGGACGGACAGGCGGACATAGCTTGATCGACTTGGCTGTTGATGTTGATCAAGAATATATATACTTTAAAGAGTCGGAAATGTCTCCTTCACTGCCTTGCCAAATTCTGATTAATTAAATTCTGACTAAAATTATAATACCCTGGAAGGGTATAAAAAGGGTTGAATCCAAAACCTGATTCAAATCGGTTCAGTATCTAAGAAGTTGCATGGTTATGGTCTCTATCGAAAGGGTCATAAAAGCTCGGTAAAACCAAGATAATAAAATTATAATATTTTTTGCACGTGCATACCTGTTTTACCGAAATACTAATTTTTCACATATTTTTTAACTTTGATGAAAAGTCAAAAATGGGGTTACACTGGATTATGTATTTGGCGTATGAGGTGTTGTTCTTTTTTTTTTTTTTGTATGCTTTGCTTTTATTTATTGAATCTTCTCATTAACGAGTTTTGGCACGATTTTGACGAAACCATAGAAGATATCCTAGATCTGTCAAGCGTTACTTATTCACAAAAAATTCCCCTAGGTCTAGACACAAGCTTTTTTCCAAAAATTTTTTTTCAATTTTTTACAGTCATTTTTATATTGAAAAACATGGTCAAAAAATGAAATTTTTTTTTCAAATCGCTGCCATTTTGTGAAATTTGCAAATATTAAAAAAAGCTTGTGTCTAGACCTAATCGACGTTCTTAAAATTAAGTTTAAAAAAACTTCTTGTTGTTTGCATGTTCTGAAGCTGAGATTTCTTGCCAGCCGTTTGACTCTTTCGCGCCGGCAGAGGTTAATTCGAGGACGCGCCAATGGCAAATGTTATGATAAATTAATATGGTTTTTTTTTTTTCAAGTTCAAGCATTAGTTAATCAAATAAAAAAAATTTTGTTCGGATATCATGTGTAGTTTTTTTGCAATCCATTTTTGAAAAATAGGCCCCAAATTTGAGCGCGAAGGTAGAAGACCCCCTTAAACAAGTTAAGAATTCATAGAACAATTGTAGTTTTTTTTTTTTATTTCCTAATATGTTAGAGATTTTTTATTTAGCTATTTATTTATATTTTATTTATTTATATTTAGCGTGAAATTTGTAAGCATTCAAACGAAAACAAGAAGCTAACTTCGGCATGCCGAAGCTTAAATACCCTTGCAGTAAGTAGAAGAAGAAGAAAAATGTTCTGTCTTTCCGCTTTCTCGGGTACTGACATACGGTAAATGTTGCGAGCAACAAATGTTACCAGCAAAAAATGTAGCGAGCTAAAAATGTTGCTAGCAAAGTAAATGAATTGATATATAATGTATATTCCTATGGCAGCTATATAATATAGTGGTCCGATTTGAATAAAATTAAAATTCTGGAATAATACAAAATGGCCATTGCCTTAAATTATATTAAAATACATATATAGAAAATTGGCATAGTTAAAATTTTTTTTCTTAAAAATTTCCGATCGTTCCTATGGCAGCTATATGATATAGTCGTCCGTTCCGACATATATAGTAGTGAGATATATAGAAGACTATCTGCAAAGTTTCATTCATATAGCTTCAAAACTGAGGGACTAGTTTGCGTAGAAACGGACGGACAGACAGACGGACATGGCTAGATCGACTCGGCTGTTGATGCTGATCAAGAATATATATACTTTATAGGGTTGGAAATGTCTCCTTCACTGCGTTGCAAACTTCTGACTAAAATTATAATACCCTGCAAGGGTATAAAAAAACATGTGCCAAGACTTTATTTGAATTTTACATAATTTGAAACTTATAGCTCTTGGTTAGCACTATAATTGGTGTTAAGGTCAATCTCAAACAATAGTTCGTTTTCAAGATAATTACAAATATTTAACGAGTTTGCAGGTGACACAGACCGAAGTCAATTTTTCAAGTTTAAGCACTGATTTTAGCGATACTTGATAAAAGATTTTAATGCAATTAATTTTAATGTATTATATGTCAATTCAACTTAATAATGATTTGATTTGACTTAAAAATATTAAGTAATTTTTTTTAAAGTAAATTTTTATCGGTGTCGCAAGTGACATTTTCTTCCATTGTACTTTTCGTTGTTTTTTACTATTTAAGTAAATCAGAGAAGTATAAATGTGGTCTCTTTTGACTCTTTGCAATCTCCCAGTGATGATAGAAAGCAAAAAAAAAAAGCATAGTTTTTCTGCTTTGGACATTTTTTATCAAAACACAACAGGATCTTTTTTATGGTGTTTTTCATAAAATCGCGAGTTGCGCGAGTTTGCATTCGAATGTTTCGAAATTTGTTTTAGAATATGATAAAGGCTTTCATATTTGATCCATTGGAATATTTCTTAAAGTAACTATGTTAAAAATATTCATATTAGAGCATTTTTTGTGCTTTTTGCCGCTGTTGTACTTTTCAGAGAATAGCCGATATGCCATTGAAAAGATCGTTAAATGTATATTCTACAAAGAAAGAACGCTATCTTCGACAAGCCGAAGTTTAAATGCCCTTGCATGAGGATATTTGAGGATTGCGGTTAGTTTCAGTGATATTTTTTGTTTTAAATTCACGTTCTAAAGTATACTTTTTTTCCTCAACATTTTTCGATCGTTCCTGTTGGCAGCTGTATGATATAGTAGTCAAATTTTTATAAAATTAAAGCCAAAATTCTAAAATAATACCAAATGACCATGTCTTAAATTACATGAAAATATGCATATATATCCTCACCGTGTTAAGCCAGTTTATTCACCGGGTCCCGACGGAATACCTGCTTAGGTATTGTGCCGACGCCCTGTGCAATCCCCTTCTGAAAGGATAATGTTATCCTTAGAAACTTCCCACTTTCCTCCTTTTGTGAAAGAATCATTTGATATTTCTCTCAATAAAAAAGGTAGTGAATCGGAAGATGTAATATATACAGTAAGGCATTTGACTTTTTTAACCATTCTTTATTTGTTCGGAAGCTCGATCTAATGGGCATCTATAGTTGTTGGCATCCAAATTGGTAGAGAAAAATAATTTTTTTTTTTTTTTTTATATATCGTTTTAAGGCGGGGAAGGCTCTTAGTTCCCTCTATAAAGTCAAAAATTCGGTTTTAATCGGCACATAAGACCCTAAAAGGTTAATGTGCCTCAAACTCCCTCCTACAATGATTTATCGCTAAGGGGATAAAGGCTCTAGATGTTAATCGAGGAACGTGGAAGTTGAGCTGTCCTAGCAAGTAGGGGCTCTCCACGGCAGCAGCATCGTTCTACGGTTAGCTAGGGAATTAATTAATTAAAGATTACTAGAGTAAGAGGCTAATCTCAGGTCGGCATCCCAGGGTAAGCCACGTAGGGCGAAAAGCAGGAAGTTTTCATGAACAAATTCAATGCGGTTAATATGAACTCCAAATTGAGGACTTTAAACGCAAAAACCATATTCCAAAATAGGACGAACTAAAAAAGGTAAAAAGAGTCTTAGTTACGTAAGGGGGAATCGAATTCTTTCGACCACTATTGAAAGAAAGATATTCTGAAAACGAAAGCTTAGAAACCTAGATCGTCAACAAGAGTTATTCTTTCCAATGCACATTCATTACGCGTATATGTTGCATACTGGGGACTGACACATGAAAATGTCATCAGTTTGCATTTTGAGCTGTTGAGATTTAATAAGTTAACACTACACCATGCCTGGAAGTTGTCAAAATCGGATTGTAAGTCTGACTGGCATGAGCTGTCCTTATACTGCACGCACAGTTTGACATCGTCTGCGTACATAAGTACCCTAGAGTTGGGTAGAACTAGAGGAAGGTCATTGATTAATAAGGTAAATAGCAGGGGGCCAAGATGGCTGCCTTGTGGGACGCCAGAAGTGACATTAAGGGAGTTGGAAAGAGCATTCTTAAAGAGAACCTGAGTCCTGTGAATCAAATAACTCTGAAGCCAATTAAGGAGATCGGTAGGAAACCCTATTAAATCGAGCTTCCTTAGAAGAAGAAAATGATTAACCGAGTCAAAGGCTTTACTAATGTCCGTATAAATCACATCGGTCTGAAATTTACGTTGAAAGCCCCTAATCACTAATGAGGTAAGTTCCAAAAGATTTGTAGTGGTCGATCTTCGTCTCATAAATTCATGCTGACATGGAGAAATAACGGATCTGCCTAAGTGCTGCAGGTGAGGAGTAACTATATTTTCGAAGAGTTTTGGAATTGCCGACAACTTAGAGATTCCTCTGCAGTTACCAGCAACCGACTTGCTACCTTTTTTATGGAGAGGAATAATAAAAGATTCCTTCCAAATAAGGGGAAATTCTGATGTTTCCAAAGATATGGTAAATAGTTTGAGAAGGGGGTTACACAGAGCCTCGGCGCAATACCTGAGAACACAGCCCGGTATTCCATCGGGACCCGGTGCATAAACTGGCTTTACACGTTGAAGATCCAGCCGAAGAGAGCTTTCGTGTAAGATAGGACTGAAAATTAGGTTCGATAGGGCATAGGGAAAGAATACGTCTGGTTTATCTGGTTTGATGAAGAATAAGTGGTTTTAAAAAACTCAGCAAAGAGATCGGCGATTGCCTGATCCGATTTTGCTGAAGAATTTTTAAATGAAAGCGAGGAAGGCTACAGGTTTGGTTTACGCTTGGTGTTAACAAAATTTAAAACTGTTTCGTGTCCTGTGTGAACTGAACCCTACAAGGACAGTTTTAGAACGAGTAAGTTTATATTTATTGAAGGGGGCTAAGGCTGTGTCAGTGAAGCGTGTGCGCCTGTCGCCGCGTCGATCTGACTCAATTAATGGTAGTTGGCAGTCACATGCCGACTACTAAAGACCGACCATACGTGGTGAAGAACCACATCCTGCTCAAGGTGCCCCTGCTCTAGACTAAATATGGCGGATCTAGAGAGGACAACTCGAAAAAACCCGTAATCACCGGTGTTACCGTACCGTGCCCCTGTGATAAATGGCACTACGTCAGTGTGTCTTTTAACGGTGGCTTCCGGATACCTGGCACCTCCGGTCGTATAAGCGCCCGATCCGGGGTATGAGGCTCTGCCCCTGGTGATACTTCCTTCCTCACTACTCGTGGGACCAACTTATGGATACCAATATTAGTAAAAACACAGAAACAGGGTGCTCAAGTAGCCCCAAATCGAGTAACATCGAACCAATCCGGGAGCCCGAAGAAGCCATGGACACTTGTTCACAGAGCTCTGGCACCGACAACATCACCAGGGAAGAGGAAGAAACCCTTCTTGCCTCTCCCAAGGTTGGAAAACCCAAGCGGATCGCTCTATCGGGCGCCGCAAGAAAAAGGTTGCGCAGACACCTTGCGAACGGCATTCCCATGGAGGAGGCCAAAAGGCTCGCTCAGAAGCCCTCCTACCCTCCTAGGGTAGAGCCCAGCAAGAGTGGTGTGACCAAGAAGAGGGTAAGATCGGCTAACACGACCCCATAAGAGGTGTCGACCAAGAGGGCCATGATAAAAACCGCGGCACCCAGTGCCTTGACTAGGGGTGGCCTTGCGACTGCACCGCCTGCCACGGAGGCTCCAGTAGCCTCCACATCCGCAGCAGCAGCACAGGGCTAGGCAGCAGATACAGGAGCAATCACCCCAAGTCGGTATCATGCCCTCCTACAGGGACGTTGCCAGCTCATCGAAGATGGCGATACTCACTGCCGACTACCCCCAACAACTCTTCACGACGGATCAGCTGAACAGCATCCAGTCTGCCATCCTAACGAGAGTGATGACCATGAGACACGGCTCTGTGAAGCCGCTGTTCTCTGGCTGCACGTTTCGACCAGGATGGATGGCTATTACGTGTGGGAACGCTGAGACGGCTGAGTGGCTGAGCACAGAGGTGCCAAAGCTCCGGCTGTGGAAAGACGCTCACCTTAAAGTAGTCCCCGAGGCAGAGGCACCACGTGCCGCTGTCTATGTCGGCTACTTTCTGCTTCCAAATGCGGAGCTGAAGACAGCCGAGGTCTTAAACCTCATTGAAGGCCAGAACAGCGGCCTGCGAGTGGGAGACTGACCCCTGTTATGGCTGCATCGACACCACAGGGCACTGCAGTCGCACAAGAGCCCGCAGCACCGCGGAAAATCCTGCGCCCTCCACTCCATGGGCGCATAACGCGCGGAACCGGGCGCCCCACTCGAGGCACCGGGCGCGTACCCAAGGGTGCGAGGCGCACACTAAAGGAGGAGGCCCTTCTAGGCACCAACCGCGGCCGGAAGATGGCGGCCAGGGGCCGCAAGAGGACGGACTAATGTCCTCTCCCGCTCTCCCCACTCCCCCTAACACCAGGAGACACCTCCGATGTCTCCAAGCGAACCTCCACCACGCAAAGGCCGCATCCGACGTACTTTGCGAGAGGTTCGCTACAGTGGACATAGCGTTCATCCAGGAACCATGGATAAATGCAGGACGTGTCCGGGGGCTTAGCACCCCATCCGGTAAGTTGCTGTATGCAAATGACCAACCCCGCCCTAGATCGGCGTTGTTAATTAACAAAAATTTAACATTTGTTCCCCTTTCACAGTTCATAACTGAGGACCTGGTGGCGGTTTGGGTTAAAATACCCACCGCCCACGGCGAGCAGGAGGCAGTGTTGGCCTCCGCCTATCTACCCGGCGACTCGGAGGAAGTGCCTACGGCGGCTACCTGTGCCCTAATAGAGCACTGCCAGAGAAACCGGCTCAGATGGATAATCGCCTGTGATGCCAATGCACACCATACGATCTGGGGGAGCAGTGACATCAACAAGAGGGGTGAGTACCTTCTTAAATACATTATTAGTAACAATATAGGATTACTAAACCAGGGCAGCGAACCTACATTCATTAATGCCATTAGAGAGGAAGTCCTTGATCTAACTCTCTGTAGTATAAATATGTTGTCCGTTGTCTCAAACTGGCACGTTGCAAGTGAGATCACTATGTCAGATCACCAACACATTAGACTTGACATAGGGTGCGCCTTGCAATGTAGCCTAGTCACCAGAAATCCCAGGAAAACCAACTGGGATCATTTCTGTTTTGAACTTGAGCAATCCAGAGACTGCTTGACCTGTCCGATAACATCCATAGACGAGTTAGAGCGTGAAGCTACTGTACTTCATACAAACATTGAATCAGCATATCACGCCAGCTGCGACCAAAAGGTACGCAAGACCGGAAGGGCTGTTCCCTGGTGGAACAAAAGCCTTGACGATCTCAAAAAGGCTGCGCGTAGACTCTTCAATAAGGCAAGGAGTGGGAGGGCCTCATGGGACTCCTACACATCTGCTTTAACGCTCTATAACAAAGAGCTGAGAAGATCAAAACGGGCTACTTGGCGCCAACACTGCGGGCAGATCTCATCTCTCCCGGAAGCTGTTAGGCTGCAAAAAGCCCTCTCCAAAGACCACTCAAACGGCATATGCACGCTGAAAAAGCCGGATGGAACATACACAAAAAAACCCAAAGGAGACGAGCAGCCAACTCCTGGCTACTCACTTTCTTGGGTGCGTGGCTGTGGAGCAACCCATCTCAGAGAGTGAGGCACCAACCTACCTCTCAGGGACTGGAGTATGCCCACACCTGCGCGTGACTATGGCGGCAGACTCCAATGGGGCTGAGAGAAGGGAACCCCCCTATCGCTCAGAACGTATTGGAAACATGCGCTATAAACTGTTTCATCAAAATAGCGTACAATGGGCTTTACAAAGTTTCAGCCCATACAAATCACCTGGACCAGATGGAATCTATCCATGCCTGCTGCAGCGGGGACTGCACCTAATTGCACTCCCCCTGGTCCATCTATTTCGAGCTAGTCTCCTGCTTGGACACATACTAAGCAATTGGGCTAAAGTAAAAGTCGTGTTTATTCCAAAGGCAGGGAAGAAAGATTCCCAATTGCCTAAATCATATAGACCGATCAGCCTTAGCTCCTTCTTCCTCAAAACTATGGAGAAGATAATCGACCAGCATATCAGGGAGGTGAATCTCAAGCAACTTCCCCTAAACAAATACCAATATGCGTATCAAGCTGGTAAATCTACTGAGACAGCCATTCATTGCCTTACAACAACATTGAAAAGGCCATTGGCGCTCAACAGATAGCACTAGGTGCCTTTTTAGACATCTCAGGAGCTTTTGACAACACGTCATACGAGGCTATACGTGCCTCTCTTGTACGTAAGAATGTCTCCTCACCCATTATTAGGTGGATTCTGGAAACGCTTAAGTCCAGAATCATAACTGTAGACCTTGGTGGAACCATGACCTCAATCACAGCCACAAGGGGGAGTGCCCTCAAGGGGGAGCACTCTCTCCCCTCTTGTGGACTCTGGTCATTGACGAGCTACGAGTTCCCCACTCAAGGCTACGCTGATGACCTAGTCATCTATATAGTGGGCTGGCATGAGCAAACCATTTCGGACCGCATGCAGCAAGCCCTTAATATAGCCAACAGATGGTGTCAGGACAAAGGACTGTCCATAAACCCATCAAAAACAGTTTTAGTCCCATTTACTAGGAAAAGGTCTCTCTCCTTAAAAAGACCATCCCTAAATGGGTCCATCATCGACTTTTCGGTTGAGGCCAACTACCTAGGAGTCACACTTGACTCCAAACTCAACTGGAATGCACACCTGGAAAAGACTATAAACAAATCCACTCGAGCACACTTTGCTTGCAACAGGCTTTACGGTAGAACATGGGGCCTAAGTCCCAAAATGATCTACTGGTCTTTAAACACTGTGGTAAAACCGATCATAACCTATGCATCTCTTGCTTGGTGGACGAAATCTACCCAGAAGACAGCTGCGGCTGCACTTAGCAAATTACAACGACTGGTATGCTTAGGCATTACTGGAGCCATCCGGACATGTCCTACGGCAGCACTAGGAGTCATAACTGGCATACCCCCTATACCAATCACACTGAAAAAGGAGGCCTGCCTGGGGGCACTTCGCCTTCAAAACATAACCAATATAAAAAGTGGTAATCTTACTGGGCATCTTAGGGTCCTTGAACCCCTAATAAATGAGCCCATTCTGCGCGTAACGAGCAGAAACCAAAACTTGTTTTCCACAGAAACTTCTCTGTAGTATTGTACACTAGCTCATAGCGCTAAGTTCCTTTACGATCTTATCCGGACTTGTAGAGAACTGTTTCCAGCAGCTGAACGTCCTTGCCTCCAAAAACACCCTAACGGTGGGCTGGGTGCCAGGGCATGCAGGCCATATAGGAAACGAGGTGGCAGACTCCCTAGCTAAACGCGGGGCGATGACACCTTTTATCGGCCCTGAGCCGTTCTGTGGACTATCGAAAGGACACAATAGAGAACTGATCAGGAAATGGGAGGAAACGGAGATAAATCGTCACTGGACCGACAGTGCAGGGCTGAGACAAGCCAAAACATTTCTCGTCCCCCAGATGACGCAATCAAAACGCATCATCAACCTACCAAAGAGCGAAATTCGCACTCTAACAGGCTACCTAACGGGTAGCCTACAGGCCGGCACAAAAGATCTAACATCTGGTCGCAGTGCAACAAGGCCCTTGTAATAATAATAATAATATATTTATTGTAAAGACTAAACATTTTTTAGGCGTGTCAGCTCCTTATTAAACCAAGGTGGTTTACTAGAGACAGACGGATAGGTTAACGGAACACAGGATAAAAAGAACGAGTTCATGCCACTGTAAAAAATGTCCACGGCGGCTGCCATGTCAGTACACATGTACAGATATGACCAATCAAATTCAGATATTAGATTATTTAGCGCATGAAAGTTAGCTTTACAGCGAACCTAATTGGCTAAACAATCAGATTCATTCTTTACAACCGTCCCCGTATCGATAGTCACTTCGAAAGTTGGATGGTAAGGATCTTCAGGTAGCGTCGATGGAGGAACTCTAACTAAGTCAACACCTAGAGGATCAGAGACGAAACAAAGATCCAATAAGCGGTATAAGGAATTCAGGACATGGAATTGAGACAAGGATATGTCAAGCAGGCCATCAATAAGGTCATGCTGTGCCATAGTCTGAAGGACATTTGACACCCCATCAGATGACCAACGAGCTCTAGGTATATTGAAGTCCCCTAGCGCTACGAGTTGGTCTCGATCTGAAAGCCTATTAGAAACGGCCTGATTTACCGAAAGGTGTTTCCAATAATTGGGCTCCTCAGCCGATGGTGGAACATAGGAGCAATAAAACTACCTGAAAATGAAAGTTTCACACAAATAAATTCGATATCGGTGATATCGTCAAGGGCAACAAGTTCTGAGATGAGGGAGGAGTCAACGGCAATTAAAACTCCACCTTCACGCTGGACAAGTCGGTCAACCCTGTAAGTTGTATACTTACCCGGGAAAATCTCATAGCTAAGGAAATCTGGCTTAAACCAGGTCTCGGTAAACATAATTACCTAGGATGCAAAGGGAAAACTGTCAGAATACAATTTCGAGAGCTTGCTGCGTAAGCCTCTAGTATTCTGATAGGAAAGTTGGAAGGAAGTGGTTAGTTTTTTGTTGAGGTGGTCTTTGCGGTGTTCTTCGCGGTGGTCTTCGCGGTTTGTGGCGGTATAGGGAGGAGTACTCCCACTGGCCCCTTTTTCTTCGTTTTAGCCTCGAATTCCTTAACTATAACGTGCTCGGCCAGAAGTCACCAGAGCAAATTGTGTCAAAGAAATTCGGGTAGAGGCTAATCTTGAAAGACGAGATGTCTCTGGCATACGAAAAATTAAACTTTTCCATTTTTATATTTTTGGCTTGGGTTTTGCCTTGAATATAGGCAAGAACATCTTCCGATGCGAAGTCAGGGGCAAGCGCCGAAAGAGTCTTTGGTAACACTATGTTACCAACAGCCGGATGTTTTTTCGCCCTGGATTTCATTACCATCTCACCCTTTCGACTGGAAATAACATCCGCAATACGGCCCGACAATTCGACACACTTAGCGTGTACAACCGTATCACAAACCCACCTATAAATTCTTGGTTGGTCTGCCAAAACGATTTTTTGGCAGTTTTTAATTCCACAAAGAATACAGAAAACCGTCTTAGCACAAAAACTAAAAGTGTAATAAAATAAAAATTAAACACAAAAAAAGCTCATGCACACGCGGTAACAAACGGCTGAAGTAAAGTTTGAAGTTTTGTGATGATTTTAATAAAACACCTGTGCACTGTGGTTCCGCCCAAAAATTCGCTAAATGTTTGCGAAAAGTAAGCAGATTATCTCTAAAATGACCAGATATGTTTATGGCAAAACCGTTTTGTCTTAAATCTAACGGGACATTCTAAAAATAGAGTGTAAAGTGAGAATAAATGTTCATTTTTGCAGCACAGCGGACTTTTTATTGCTTTTCGTCACAACAAAAGTGAATTTTAAAGAAGTCAGACGTTCGATAGAGAGGTCCAATTTGTATAATTTAAAATGAATTTTTAAGTTTCAGGTATTAACTTTAATAAATTCAAATTGTAAAATTAATTAAATGAATTTATCATTTGTTGTGAATTTTTGATTGATTATACCTTTTTTATGTATTATGTGAACGTCATTTTGCTAGTTTAAGTAAGCTTTTAGATATGTTGCCCCCCGATCTCCCCTTAATGAGTGCTATCAGTGTATTTGTCAATGTTTTAAGGAAATAAGAATGGTAAGTTTTGTTGCGAAGACTTGCGAACATACGTGTAAACATTAATAAACTTAAGCTCTTCAAGGTAAAATTTTCGACGTATTTTGCTGCTCATCCTATGTTTTTGTGATGTTTCTTTTGTAATCTTCATTTATGTTTGTCAATTATGTTTGTTGACAATTTTGCTTATTATTTTTTCCCCATTCTTTTATTATCGTTTTCTACAGACGCTTCTTGCAACTGCACTTTTTCGCGTATGCACGTCCTAGATCTTTGGTGCGCAGAACAGGGTTCGAATGCGGAAAGAAAACGTAATGTGATTAGTTTGTTAGCAGAGACCATTAAAAACAAAGGCTACGCAGTTGAGATGGAAAGTCTTGAAAAATGCCTAAAGTACATTTCCAAAAAAATTATTGCCTTTTTGGCTAAATACTCTCGCCATAAGGAATTAATTGTTAAATTTCAATCCGAATGGCTGAACACAGTTGAAACCTTAATAATTGAGCCTCTTCAAGCAAAGGTTTCAAGTGCGGAACGTGGACGTCCCAAAATGGACTTTGCTGAGTCCTCAAACAGGACGAAACGTCGTCGGATAGCGCTGCTAGAAAGACACGACGAGTCTGCAGTTTCTGCGTTGCGCGTATCCGACATTTCACCGATCCGAAAGTCTTCTGAACCAGACATTGAAAAGGTTTTATCGCTTTTAATGGAGACTGGTATAACAAAACACCAATACCTGGTAATTTGAGAATTTGTTAATAATGAAGCTTCGTGCAATATATTGCCAAGCTATTAGAAAATTCTAAAATTCAAGAAGTCAAGATTTCCAAATGACATAACAGTAGGGGAAACATATGCAGAAGTGGAGCTGCAGAGTCTTCTAGACAACACAGCTACAAGTATTTTACAGCTCCAAAATACTGTTATTGACAATTATCTAGATGGCGGGGACAAATTAAAATTAATTGTTTAATCATTGTTAATCATTTGTTTATTCTTATGGGAGGGGGGAACATATATAAAGAAAATAATTTAAATATTCTACTTATCATAGATGCCAACAATTAAATTTTAGTCCTGAAGTGCACACCATCGGCATATTAGCCATAATACGGGAGCTATAGGATATAGTCGCCCGATTTAGCCAATTTTTTTACTACATCTTCAAATATTTTTTTAGATTTTTGGTGAAAATTTCATAACGATATCTCAACGGGAACTATTTATGACCGCGGTTCCCTACAAGTCCAACCACTGTGCTGTGGTTTAAAAAGCAAAACAACACAATATTCGGAGTGCAAAACGACCGTTCACTATGAAGAGAATAGACGAATATCAATTAAATTATTTGTAATATTTCTAAATTATTCTAAATTAATTGATTTATGCACTGTTATTTTTAATTTTCATTTATTATCATATAATAGGACAATAGGACGAGGGCACAATAGACCCTAGTGGTAGCAGTGCATAACTCTCTTTTAACTATTATTATTATTAAGGTAATAAAAACAGGAACTTCCTCTAAACTTTTTAATAGAAGCCTATAATTCGGACGATTTTTTTTTTTTGAATGACTTTATCATTACCATCGAGTCCAAGCAAGATTAACTAATTTTATCCTAATGGCATACAAAATGATTGGTGGAGACCCAATACCGAGCTAGAAAACATGCACCTGCAAGCTACTATCAGGCAAGGCAGGGGTGTCTTGGTTTGGGCCTATATGGCACCCTGTGGCACCCATAGCAACAACAACAACAACAACAACAATAACATCAACTCTATGCTCAAAAACGACAGCGGTCTACAGCTCTGCAGAACAAGCAGCAACAAATAAAAGTGCACCGCAACACTTAAAGCCAAAACGGAGAAGAAGCAAAACAACACAAAAAACTGTGTCAAACAGGTCTGAATCGCTACATCCTAATCAAGCGAAAGCTGAGCCTTCAACACAAGCAGACTGGTAATCAGCCGAAAATAAATCGCACCAACGCTTCCAATAGCAAACTAAGCTCGAATAGCTTTGCACTACTGGATGTCTGCGAAGTGCATCCAATCAATGAACAGGAGCCGAAGAAGATTAAGCCGCCACCAATATACATACGTTAGAAAACCTCAAGTGCGCTGGTTAACAAACTAGCTACAATTATCGGAGAAAACAAGTTCCATGCTATACCTCTTACAAAGTTCCATGTTATACCTCTAGAAGAAAGGAAAGTGCCGACTCAGGATGATCGATCACTGTTCAAGTACCTGAACCAAGCTGGGAAAAGTTACTATAACTACCAGTTGAAAAGTGCCAAAGGATTGCAGGTTGTAAGCCTCCAAGGCTATAACGGTGCTCTCACTCTGGTAGCTGTTATTTGCCCACCCCGCTGCACAATCTCACAATCAAATTCGCAACACTTTTCGACTCGCTCGGTGAAACGTTTGTTGCAGCTGGCGACTGGAATGCCAAGCACATGTACTGGGGATCTCGGATACCGACCCCTAAAGGAAAACAACTGTACAACGCAATCATTAAACCGCAATGCAAGCTTATTTATATTTCCCCGGGAGCCCCTACATACTGGCCAGCAGATCCTAAGAAGCTTCCAGATTTGATTGATTTTGCCATCACCAAAAGGATTTCCCAATCAATGATTACAGGCACTTCCAGAACTTTCATCTGATCACTAGTAGAGCTGGGGAAAAATCAATTCGAGAATCGATTAGTCGATCTTTTTTGATTTTCGCGATTCATCGATTTAATTTTTGAGAATCGATTTAAATCGAAAATTTGTCAGCACCGCCAATTTTGTCACCACTACACTAAAAGAGCGGCGCGCAATAGGTAAGTTTTACGTCTTACATTTTTATCTATTTATGTATATTAATATAATGATTTTACATTAGTTTTTTTGGAATTCTAAATTTGGTGTTGGTGGATCTACACGGCGGGGAAATGGAAAAATTCGGCGGTAAGTAATAACATCAGAAACATTAGTTTTATAAATGCGTGAACATATACATGTATGCCTGTATGCAAGTACGTCACACATGCATTCACATACTTGAGAGATTCGCCGAAAGATGTTAATGTATGTGTGAAGTTCTGAGCCGCGTGGTTGCAAACAAATACATTGTGCACTCCAATAGTTGTTTTCTTTTTGTTTAATTTATGTATATTGCAGGTTTACAAATTTCACAAGAAAATGATGATGAGCTGGAGGAAAATATAAAATCCAAAAAGTCCCAGGTATGGAAGTATTTCAAAAAATTGAGTGGAGGACGCGCACAATGCATAAAATGCGGAAACGTGTACAAAATGTGTAGCAATACCTCAAACATGGCAGCTCATTTAAAAAGATCACATCCCTTGTTGGGAAAAGATTTATCAAAGTGCGATGTTCCAATGACCCAGTTTCTTGTTTCTTCTCAAAAGTATGAAAAGACTTCGCAGCGAAAAGTAAAACTTGATGAAGCGCTCGTAAAAATGGTGTCAACAGATGTACAACCATTTAAACTTGTTGAGGATCCCGGGTTTATTAACTTTGTTCATTGCTTGGATCCCAAATACAACTTGCCAAGTCGAAGAACACTACGGGACGTACTGCTTAAAAATATGTATGATGGCATGCAAATGAAATTGAAGAATATGCTTCAGACGGTTGAATATTGCGCAATAACAACCGATGGATGGACTTCGCGTTCAAACGATCACTATATCACAGTGACGTCCCACTTTGTGCATGACTTTCAGTTGCGCTGTGCGGTTCTGAGCACGTGCAAGCTCCTTGAAGATACGGATCAGTCTAGCCAAAATATTGCAGAATCCGTACAAACCATTTTGAATGACTGGGGAGTTTTTGAAAAAACGTCAGCCATCGTTACTGATAACGCTGCAGCCATGTTAAAAGCCTGCAATTTGCTAAAGAAGAGGAACATACCCTGTTGTGCACACACCCTGAATCTGGTTGTTCAAGACGCTCTCGCATTGCCTAACATTAGCGGCATTGTTACTAAGTGCAAAAAAATAGTAACCTATTTTAAAAGCAGTCCAGTGGCAAACTCTAAGCTGAAGAATGCACAGCAATCAGAAAAAAGCTACAGCTTGACCGCTCACGGCTGATGACATTGCCGTCATTGAAGATCTAACAAAACTGCTTGAACCTTTCGACAAGGCTACAAACCAGCTGTCAGGTAGTGCCTATGTGACACTTTCACTGGTAATTCCCATAGCAGGCAATTTGATATATGAATTGACTTCGATGGAGAAAAACCTGAAAACGTTCGAGGGTAACGATACATGCAAATTCATATTGGAGAGATTAAACAGTCGATTATCTCCATATGAGGGCAGGACACCAACAAGAATCGCCACGCCCATAGATCCTCGGTTTAAAAAAGAAGGATTTCGCAGCAGTAATGTAGCTGACACATCAGCTACACTATTACAAAGTGATCTGGCCGCCAATTTTTCCAGACCCACTATGGAAAATCCACCAACACCAAAATCATTGTGTCCGTTAGAATAATGGAAAGTAAGTTTTTTTTGTGTATAAAAATATAAAAAACATTTTAATAAGATTTTTCTTTTTTAGGCTCAAGAAGCTGAGATGCCAGAAATGGTAAAATGCGCAAAGCATTATCTCTGTATACCAGCTTGCTCAACAGAGTCAGAACGCATGTTCAGTAAGGCCTCCTTCTGACAGGAGGGCGGCCCTAAAACCAGGAAACGTTGACATGCTCCTTTTTACCAACAAAAATCAATGGCTTTAAATGTTTAAGAATCTCATTATCGTACCTCAAAGGTGAAGAACACCATTATTATTATTTATTTTTGTTACTATTATAATTTTGAACGGTGAAGAACACCATTATTATTATTTATTTTTGTTACTTTTGTCATTTTGAACGGTGAAGAACACCAAAAAAAATAAAAATATTATCTGATGTTGTATATTATATATTTATTTTCAATTTTAGCCAAAAAAAAAACATATTTTTAAAATTTAGAAATTTTCGATTTTAATCGATTTTTTCTTCAAATTTTTGCAAAAAAATCAATTCACTGAAAATCGATTTTTCCCCAGCTCTAATCACTACCCGGTGCTCTTTCATCTTTCGTACCAACTGCAACACATCTAGCGGTCGTATGAAAAACTTACAAGCAACAGGACCAACTGAAAGAGGTACAAAAAATTCGTTTGTTCCCATACCGACCTTTTTAGTCCCTTGGAAACCGAGCAAGACATTTATCAGTTTTCTGGTGACCTGGAATCAACACTAGTCGCAGCAGCAAAAGCGTCAACTCCACAAGTCACCCACGTACGCAGTATAAAGTTTAACATGACAAGTCGACTGCGAGTGCTTGAAAAACGACGACTTCAAAGGGAATGGCAGGAGAACAGATCAACTGGCGCAAAGTGTGGACTAAAAGCAGCTTCTCGCAGAATTACCAAATTACGGAATTACGGAAAAGCGGACGCACAACTACGGTATATTGAGAATCTCACGCCCACCAGCACTAAAAACTCATTGTGGAAAGCCCACAGGAATCTACAGGCACCAACAGAAACTGTTGTACCCCTCTGTAACTCTACCGGAAACTGGTCTCGTAGTGACACGGACAGAGCAAGAGCTTTCGGTGATCACCTCAAAAAAGTATTTCAACCAAATCCAGCCACTAACTCATTCACTCTCCCACCCTTAACTGCATCTGACTTGGCACCACAAGATCCCATACAATCCGGCCAAGCGAAATAACGAAAGTCATTAAAGATCAGCTATAGACTGGAAAATCGCCTGGCTTCGACTTAATAACCCCGAAAATGATCATCGAGTTCCCAATGTGTGCAGTTCTACAAATTAGCTTGCTCTTCAACGCAATCACTAAAATGGGATACTTCCCTGAAAAGTGGAAGAAATCAATCATAATTATGATCCCTAATCCTGGGAAAGACAAAACACAGACATCATCATACAGGCCAATAAGCTTTCTTACTTGTCTCTCCCAGTTATTCGAAAACCGCTCCTACGTATCAATCGCCACTTCAAAACACAACACACTCACATCGCATCAATTTGGTTGTCGGGCAAAACATGGAGCTATTTAGCAGGTTAACCGCATCACAACAGAAATTCGCACTGCTTTTGAACATCGTAAATATTGCACAGCTTTATTCTTAGACGTTGCACAAGCATTCGATAGAGTATGGTTGGATGGATCTACATATTTTTAAAATAATCAAACTGCTGCCTCAAAACATACATAAGCTTTTAAGGTCTTACCTATACCAAAGAGTGTTTACGGCCATATGCAGTTCAAGCACTTCAAGCGATTGTACTATAAAAACTGAAGTGCCCCAAGGAAGGGTTCTGGGCCCAATTCTATACACCCTATATACGGCGGACATCCCAACAGACTACCAGCTAACAACATCCACATTCGCTGACGACACCGCAATACTGAGTCGATCCCGAAACCCAGTAAAAGCTACGATGCAACTAGCACGCCATTTAACATGTGTAAAGCATTGGCTTGCAGATTGGCGCATACGACTACGAACAAAAATGCAAACAGGTTACGTTTACCTTAAACAACCACACTCGCATCCCACAAGCCGATGACGTAACATACCTAGGTATTCATCTGGAGAAACGGCTCACCTGGCAGAAACACATAGAGGTCAAGACGACGCACCTGAGTCTTAAAGCAAGGGATCTACATTGGCTTATAAACGTTTCCTCTCCCCTAAGTTTGGAGTAAAAAGTCCTTTTGTAAAACTCCTTAGAATAATAAAAACTTAGAATAAGATTTGAAAACTTATTGTTAGTCTCTTAAGGGGGTCTTCTACTTACGAGGCCGAAATTTTGGCCTATTTTCAAAAATTAATTGTGAGAAAACTGTACAAGATAATGACATAATTATTTTTTTTATTACTTTTACACATCTTTAAACTTAACACTACGGGAAATTTTGAGGGTGTACAGCAGGTCATTCAAGGATTATATAGGGTCAAAGTGGGGTCATCAAAATGTTAGGGGTCATTTTTCTGGTATCATAACTACCCTTCCCTACCCTTGCCCAAATTGAAAAAAATTAATTTTATTTATATTAAGTTTTACGTTTCTTATGCTTCTCCGAGTACGATTTTTTTTAATTAAAAATTGTTTTTAATATAATTTTTTTGTAAACAGTTTTTTCACCTGTTGGAGGGTGTAAAAATTAAAGAAAAAATTTAACAAAAATCGTACTCGGAGAAGCATAGAGAATTGTTTGATAAAGAAGTAGGGAAAAAATTGGTTCGATTCGATGAAAATTACTGGTAGAACTGATACCAGAAAGTTTAAACAAGAAAGGGAGCTAACTTCGGCATGCCGAAGTTTAAATACCCTTGCAGTAAGTAGAAGAAGAAGAAATATGTTCAGACTTTCCGCTTTCTCGGAATGTTGCTAGCAAAAAATGTTGCTAGCGCAAAATGTTGTAAACGAAATATATTGCGAAAAAATTAAATGAATTGATATATATATTCCTATGGCAGCTATATGATATAGTGGTCCGATTTGAATAAAATTAAAACCGAAATTCTGAAATAATACAAAATGGCCATGTATCATATATTATATTAAAATATATTGAAAATTTGCAAAGTAAACATTTTTTTTCTAAAAAATTTCCGATTGTTCCTATGGCAGCTATATGATATAGTCGGCCCGTTTCGACATATATAGTAGTGAGAGCATATAGAAGACTATCTGCAAAGTTTCATTCACGGACGAAACGGACAGACAGACGGACAGACGGACATGGCTAGATCGACTCGGTGGTTGATGCTGATCAAGAATATATATACTTTATAGGGTCGGAAATGTCTCCTTCACTGCGTTGCAAGCTTCTGACTAAAATTATAATACCCTGCTAGGGTATACAAAAGGTGATTTAAAAAGGTGATTTTCGGGAAAACGCGTTTAAAGATAGGAAAAATGGAAGGAACGCGAATTTTACAAAACCCTTTATATGGCGTATTCCTCAGATCCTCTAGTATTAAAAAAAAATAATAAAAATAAATAAAATCGTAAGTAGAAGACCCCCTTAAGTAAAAGGGAAGATTCAATAAATAAGCAAAAAAGCTGCGGCATGAAAAAGCCCTAAAATTTGTTTTTGTTAATTATCTCCATTGTTTTTAAAATTAAGATTGTATTTGTTCATTATAAATGTTAAATACAAGAACTTGAGAAGGCGTCTAAATGAAGGTCTTATTTTATGCTGTTTTTGAAAATCATTATTTTTAAAACGGTCCAAGTAAAATTTGGTTGGTTTTTTGGTTTTTAGTTTTTTGTTTCAGAACATTTCGAGTATATTGTATAAAGTTTTGAAGCCAATCTATCGATAAACATCGGAGTTACACCGCTAAACAGGAAGACCTAAATAAAAGTTGCTCAGAGAGCCACTGTAGCTCCAAAACTGAGACTAGTTTGCTTAGAAAGGTAAGATCGACCCGCATGTATATTCCTTAACTGCAAACTTCTTACTAAATTTGTAATACCGTCCACGAGTAAACACAAATATGAAGTCATAAAAACAGACAATTTCTATTGACCCCCAACAATTTACATACACTTACCAGAAAAACTATGCGTACAAACATGTTAGCCTACGTTTGCTTTAAAAAGATGTGTTAAATAAAATACATCGACAATTTTTTTTGCAGGAAGTAGTACATTTTATTGGCTTTAATGGTATATAACTTTTAAATTTCTAACTCTTAACTCTACTTACAAGGCTGAACTTTTTGCCTATTTTCAGAAATTAAATGTGAGAAAACTGTATAAGATAATTAGATACTTTTTTTGTATTACTTTAAACTTAACGCTATGAGAAATTTGAAGAGTGTATAGTTAATCCTTCTTTGTTTATATGAGGTCAAAGTGGGGCATCAACATTTTAGGGGTCATTTTTCTGGTATCATAGCTTATACTTGCAGGAAATGAGAAAAATTAATTTTATTTATTTTGAGTTTTAAAACAAGAAAGGAAGCTAACTACGGCATGCCGAAGTTTAAATACCCTTGCAGTAAGTAGAAGAAGAAGAAGAAAAATGTTCAGACTTTCCGCTTTCTCGGAATGTTGCTAGCAAAAAATGTTGCTAACGAAATATGTTGCGAAAAAATTAAATGAATTGATATATATATTCCTATGTCAGCTATATGATATAGTGGTCCGATTTGAATAAAATTAAAACCGAAATTCTGGATTAATACAAAATGGCCATGTTTCAAATTATATGAAAATATATTGAAATTTGACAAAGTAAAAATTTTTTTTCTCAAAAATTTCCGATCGTTTCTATGGCAGCTATATGATATAGTCGTCCGATCCGGCCCGTTCCGACATATATAGTAGTGAGAGCATATAGAAGACTATCTGCAAAGTTTCATTCAGATAGCTTCAAAACTGAGGGACTGAGGGACGGGCGGACAGACAGACGGACAGACGGACATGGCTAGATCGAATCGGCTGTTGATGCTGATCAAGAATATATATACTTTATAGGGTCGGAAATGTCTCCTTCACTGCGTTGCAAACTTCTGACTAAAATTATAATACCCTGCCAGGGTATACAAATGGATCGATTTGTAAAATTACTGGTAGAAGGGATACCAGAAAGTTTATAAAAGGTGATTTTCGCGTTTAAAGATAGGAAAAATTGTCGTAACGTATGGAGGTGGCTATCTTTCGGGCTTCGTTTACTCATGAAGGAATGCGAATTTTACAAAACCCTCTATATGGCGTATTCCTCTATATTTTATCCTCTTAATTTTAAAAATAAAAAAAGAAGCTTTTTTAAACATTTTGTAAGTAGAAGACCTTATTTATACTTTAGAAAACATAACATAAAATTAATAAAATTGCCTGATTTTCATATAGAAAAAGAATGCGTACAAAAACAAAAATCTATAAAAAAAAATCTTTTTTTTTTAATATATTAGTACGAAGTTGGATATCCTTTTCGTTTGGTGACCTCAGATAACCGATTTGGCATTGAGTACACCAATTTTGCGTATCTGGGTTCCATTCTTACTGAATGATCCGTTTGAGCATAATCTTTGAAGTAATCGTGTTGGCGGATCTTGCGCTCCAGTAGGTCCCACAAATGTTCAATGGGATTAAGATCATGCTTGATTAATTGATATTTAACATTGTCAAGCAACCACAGCTTGGTATTGCGGGCACAATGTTATGGATCATTGTCCTGTTGAAACCAAAAATGTTCCCAATTTTTCAAAAATTGGCAGCAAATGTTGGTTTAATATCTCGATATACCTTTTGTGATCCATTGTTTATTCAATGAATACAATATTACGACTCCACTAGTCGCCATGCATCCCCAAACCATTACACAGCTACCACCGTTTTTGCGGTTGGGGCAAGGTTTTGAATATCTAGGGCTGTACAATTTTTTATCTATACAAGCATTCGCCCCTTTATCCCAAATATACAAAATTTGCCTTCGTCACTAAAAATAACTTTTTCCCAGAATTCTGTCGACTTATTTCGAAAATTTCTGGCAAATTCCATACGCTTGGTTTTGTTAACAGCGGATATTAGTGGCTTCTTCCGAGCCGTACGGCTATTATAGTTTTCCTTCTTGATTATTATACCCTTGCAGGAAGGAGACATTTCCGACCCTATAAAGTATATATATTCTTGATCAGCATCAACCACCGAGTCGATCTAGCTATGACCGTCTGTCTGTCTATCTAAATGAAACTTTGCAGATAGTCTTCTATATGCTCTCACTACTATATATATCGGAACGGGCCGGATCGGACGACTATATCATATAGCTGCCATAGGAACGATCGGAAATTTTT